>VWPW01012830.1:543501-579033 GCA_013389825.1 Crypturellus undulatus
CGCCCCCCGCCATGGCGCGCGAGCTGATCGGCCCCGCGCTGCCGCCGGGCTTCCCGCGCCGCGCGCACGGCGATGCCGAGGAGGACCGCGCGCACGGTGAGCGCCGCCATCCCCGCCAACGGCTCCTGCCGCCCTGTCCCGTCCCGTCACGGCTCCCCGCGCCTCGCTAAGGGCTCCCTCCTTCCGCCCCGGCCCCTGACGGCTCTTCCCACGCCGCGCCCTAGCGTCTCGCCCCGCCCCCTAGCGGCTCTTCTAGCCCCGCCCCCTAACGACTCCCCCCGCCCCCTAACGGCTCCTCGCGCCCCCCGTAACGGCTCCTGCTGCCCCATCCCCGCGGCGGCTGCTCCCGCGCCCCTAACGGTTTCCTCCGTCCCGCCCCGCAGCGGCTTTCCTGCGTTCCCCCGGTGCCGCACGGTTGTCCTTTGCCTTCATTTGTTTGTTGATGTTGTTGTTTGCTTGTTTGTTTGTTTTTGCTTTTTTTCCCCTTCATTTTTCAATTCCCCGAGCCCCTCTGCTCTCCTCAGTTCCCAACCGCCGGGCTGCTCGCCCTCACTAGTACCTGTGCCTGCCCCTTGGCTGCGGCCTGGAGGGACGCGTGCTGAGCAAATTTACCTTAAATATATATATATATATATGTATAGATACATTTTTTTTTTAAGTAAAAGTTTTTGCAACAGTCAAAAGTACTCATAAAAACGGGTTGTGGCTGTTCAGCTCGCCTGGTTCTGGATCCCGGTCATGGCCTGCCCAGAACAGAAGCCACACAGGAACATGTTCAATAATCGTTGTCTCTTGTGTTCTAGGAGATACTTGACCTTTTGACTCTTGTAAGGAGAGAAAAACAGGTTTTTTTCAGCTTCTTTTCTCTCTCTTTATGGTCTCACTAATATTTGCTGCTTTTTGTTGCTAAAACCAAATCTGCTTCAGGCCTCTTATTACAACAACAAAGTAGAGCTTTGAGCAGCCACCCCCAGTGTCGCATCAAGAAGTTTTCTTTCAGTAGTATAAGTTTCAATGTCACCCACCTTTTGCATGACATTGTCGTATTAGATGTAGGAAGTGAAAGGAAATGTGTTTGTTGATCTGTTTTTAAATTTACATTTTTGTTGTCTTTGTATGGGTAGGATGCGGCACTATTGCTGCTTCTAAGTGGTGTTTCAAGCTGTAGATCACAAGCAAAGTGTGACTGCAGGTTGGTTCATCCTGGTAGATGATGGAGCAGCCAAGGAGAGGCTTTTTCCTCCTGTAAATCAGCACCAGAGGGAGCTCAAACAGACCCTGCCAGGCGATATCCGTGTCCTCTGCTGGCATCGAGACCTGATGGTCCTCAAACCCTGGGATCTTTATCAGGGCCTGAGGGTAGTGAGTGTTAGTGGGACAGTCGCAAATCCTCTTCATTTTGTTGTCATGCGACGCATTCACGATCCGATGCTCCATCTCGTGATCATTCTTTGAAGCTAACGGCAACACCGCCAACATGAGCATGACCCCTTCATCCCTGCCTCTGCACTGCCTCTTCCTTGTACCAGCACAAGAGAAATGCTAGGAAATGGCTACAGATAATGAGAAGGCAGTTTTGTGCCTCCCAGTGCTGAGGCCGAACTTGTTGAAGTAGAAATGCACGTATATAGTGGGTGCTCTGAGCTCGCTCTGAGCTTGCTCTGAGTTCCGGTTATTTCTTTGCTTTCCTCATCCTCTGTCATTGCTACATTCCTGTCTCTTTCTCAACTCACTGGTTTTAGTTTCCTGGCACTTTGAGCCATCCTCAGTTCCCACTTTGATCCATATGATCCACATGAATTTAATTCCCAGACTTCTCATTAAATCTCAGTCTCTCTCCTTACTGCTCCTTCTTTGTTCTCTCCATCTAAGCTGAGCAGTCCCCAACCCTTCCCTTCTGTTCCGTTTTTTTTGCAAATCTGTATCCTCCATCCTTGTCCGTGATGTCCACAACTCCGTTCCTGTTTCCATACTCATTTTCTATCACCATTCTCTCATAGCTCCCAGTCTTTTTCTCCTCCGATTCTTTCACCACTCCAAATGACCATTCCCCAGTCCTCAGTCTCCAAACGCCAGTTTTTCTTGCTGAACCAGTTCCTGTCTGTCTCTCTTATTTCTGGATGCGCTGTTTAGGCTGTCATTCCATGAACAAACAATTCTTTCAGGGGAGTGCTGTTTTGATTTTTTTCTTCAGTGCATTTTTATGCCAGATAAGTTCCCTGGTCCAAGTTATTGCACAGTCAACACAAACAGTTGTACCAACATAATGGAGGGAGCAGTGTGAAAGAATCATGAGACAGAAAACATATACACTGGCACTGAGGAAAAAGTGTCTGTGTATCCAGTTTTCTTTCTTAAATAATTTTATTTTCTTCTTTCCATCTCACATAACCACTCCTAATTTCTCTATTCTCCTGCAGTGTGAGGCTCATCAGACTGCATTTCAAGTTGCTCTTTTCACCCCAAATGTTTTTATCTATCCTCTCTGCATTCAGAGCAAATTAAATTCTTATTTTAGGTTACCAGTGCACCAGTGGGTGAAAGTGGTTGATGTAAGCAAAATAAATAAATAAATAAATAAATAAATAAGAATACCTTGAATGAGATGTTAATTCTCAGACCGAAATGGGTAGCTTTGTTGTAGTAGCATGCACTCTTATTTATCATTCATCTCTTTGTTTCCTTTCATCTTGAACTTACTGTTACGGATTGTTTTCTTTGCCCTCCTTGGTGCTGAAATGGATTTGCATGTCGTGGCTAAAGTCATTCTCATTAAAAAAGAGCGAGAAGAAGTGAGTCTGTGATGCTGCATAATTTGCCCTTGTTCTGTGTTTTGCACTAAAGGCGACTAAAAGCTTCATTAAGCTCATTTGGAGGTCCCAATTTCTGCCAACCCTTGGTCAGCTAAAACTGGAATTTTAAAGTTAGTTTATTTTGCAACATCACAAAGGTCATTGCTCCTTAACAGGAGATGTAATTTCCTGTTACTCTTCAGTTACGTGATTTTGTTGCACCTCATCTTGTAGTCCTTGATTATTCATGAGTTAATAGTGCCCTTTCCCCACCAAACATTTCCCTTTCACTCTTGGAATCCATGTTTGAAATCTTAAAAGGAGGCTTAGGTCTGTGTTGCAGGAAGCTAAATCACCAGTACAATTAAGTGTATTCTATTGACAGGTCATTTATGCTGTGTATAAACTGTGCATGTTCTAACCTGCTTTGGGGAGGCTTCTTTGTCTGGAACTTTGGCAGGTCTTTCCTCCCTCCAGCAGTCTGTGCTGAGCCAGTGGGGGTGCGTATATCAAGCTGCTTGCTTGGTGAGCACTTAAGTTCAGTGCCACATTCATGTGGCTAAATTGCTTCTGCACTCAATATGTGTGGCACTATATCCAAGGGAGCAATTCAGACCATAACCCTGCTCCCTGAGGGGGACAATGCCAGCAGCAGCTTGTGCCCGTCAGATGTGTTAAGACTCTATCCTTTGCTAGGATATCCCATTATTCCAGAGTATGTGAAAGGTTGATTGATACGAGGAGAGCTCAATTCACCACATAGATCTCCTGACAGCAGTGATTCTTTGGAATCTGAGTGCCTGAATCATCTCTTCTTCAGCTGAGTGTTTAATACCTGCTAGAATTGGGAATAATCCTCACTGCTAAAGCAGGATGGTGATGAGATTGCACTGATCTATGGCCCCCCAATCTGTGTATGCACAATAGATCTGACTCTTCAGTAATAAGCTTCAGATGCTTGATTAATGTAAATATATATATATATATATATACACACACCAGTCTATACCATATACATTTCAAATCAGTTGTTGGACCTTGGTGTACTGAGGTACTGGGCAGGGGTTGTTCTTGGCAGTACAGTGCTGAATAAAGTGTACCTGTTTACATATCTTCCCTAGGTGCTAGACACAGTAATTATTGAATTCCAGGTTGCTTTGTGCTTGAAGAACCGTGCTGGATAGTCCTCATTTGAAGTGTTTAATGGAATGTCCCAAATAACTCAGTGTTCAGTTGCAGGACCAGCGCTGCCTCCAGGTTACAAAAGCAGCTGGAGCACGGAAACCCCTGAGAGTGATGATGACTTGGAGCCTCTTCCCCTGCCCAGGGACACAGATGGAGATTCTGAAGAGGACTCAGAAGGAGTTCCAGCGCCCAAGTTAGTGTGTTCTTAGGTCTTTGGTGGGTTTGCAACATAAAATTGCACAGAAATTATAGAGTTGAAGTGTAACTCTGTAAAATAAGAAAAAGAGCCAATATCATGCAAATATTTTTTTTTTACTTGTATTTGACCTTATTTGTGGTATGCTGCTTTGCACCAGGGTCATAAGAACAATTCGTGGGTGTGAGTTTATATACTCAATTAAATCAACTAGGATGAAAGAATTGAATTGTTTATCAAATAACAGACATCTTCACATACCACAATTTAGTGCAAAGGGTTACTCACAACTGCTGTGTTAAGACCTTGTGTCCGTTTGCATTAGGTCTTATATACGGATCTTGAAGGACATTATGCTGTTTTAATGAGCACTGGAGTACATACTAATGACTTTTCTCTTGTTCTCTTATCCACCATTTTTTCAGTCTCAGTAGAACTGGATTGGGAAAACTGGTAGTCAAAATGCAGACAGCGGATAAATGTGGGAAGTGTGCTGAATATAAGACTACTTGATGAATAGAAAATGGTATTTCAGCATTATGCTGCTCTTCTTTCTTCAGCAAAAGCACTCTGAATATTTTTTTAAATGTTGGAGTGTTTTTGGAGGGAGACTTATGCTACTATTTTTTTAATTGCTACAAATTATTTTAGATACTTTTGCACTGTTTCCTTGGAAACAGAGAGATATTTAGTACATAAGACTATCTGAAATCATTTTTATGTTTCTTTTTTTCCTTCTAAAAATGTAGATAATTGCCTTGTATGTCAAGATAATTATTAAGTGAAATCCTTATATTTACAGAAAGCCAAAAGGAATTCAGGAAGATGATGAGGATGATGACGGATTTTTTGGACCTGCTCTTCCTCCTGGTTTTAAAAAACAAGATGATTCTCCAGAGAGGTAATTAAAATGGAGTAATACTCAGGATTGTTTCCCTAAAACACAATTATTTAATATAAAATATTTTGTGGCATGATGACAGAACAGTTCAGTTTACCTTGAAAGAGAATTCAGATTCCTCCTAGCACTGTTTGGAAGGTTGGAGAGAAAGATAAAAAATATTATAAATTGTCTGATATATATTTTCAATGTCAAACTACTTCTGTTTCTTATGATATCTCAAAAAAATATAGGAAAAACAAGCTACGGGTACAAGGACCCATATTTACATAGTTCATTCTAGCCAGAGTAGGATGTTTAGCTTTTGTGTGTCATAACACAGTGCAGTGTTGGAGTTGTTGCTTTGCTAGTGAACTGAGGATTATTGTCTCCATGTCTGCAGGTGGAAAACTAGTCTGAATCCTCTAGATTTTTAGTAGGCCAGTTGTCATGTCTAAACAAATCTGTTATTTAGAGTCCTTATCAGTAAGCTTTCTATTTGATTGCACATATTTGTAAAATACCTACAGAAGAAAGCTTGTTATGAATTCTATTCATAATTTAACCATGTCTCTCAGCACTACGTTGCTACTACCCTTGCACTTCCTTGTATAAATCAAAATGATTATCCATACTGACATCACTGCTTCCAAGGGAAGGCTCATTGTTGAAAGGTGGTTGAGTCTCTTGATCACTGTTTTCTTCCTCAGAGCTATAGGCAGCTGACAGATAAATAAATCAATACCCACTTGTCAGATATGAGATGTCAGTTCTGGGAAGGTCAGCCAATATGTTGTTAAGCTATGTTCAATATTTCCCTAAAATAAGGGAAATCACTAAAAAATAATATTTAATAACGCAACATAAATAAATGCTTGTACCTTTTGGTATTAGGTGAGGGAGCCTTCATTTTGGCACGAATGCTGCTGTGGTAAATTGTGATGCAGAGGGAAAGAGGAAGAGAAAAGGTAACTGGTAGCCTGAAAACTGGAGAGATGAACAGTAATACAAGTGCTCTCCTGTTGTGTAGTCTTAGTCTTTTGCATGCTCATCCAACTTTTATTTCTGCATAGCAGTTTATTTCCAAAATACAGGCCAACTACATTTAAATTCAGAGGGGTGTTGTGTGCGAGTATGAGTATTCAAACTATCACGAGTTCCCAATAGTTTCTTAGTCGCAAATCCTCACACAACTGTGCCTGGCACTCACTGAAGAGCTGTTTTGCAACAGCCCCCATCCATGAATAGGTGGGAAAGGTGCAGTGTGTGGGAAGAGCCTCATCTGCCTTCCGCCTCCATGCACCTGGCAGGCTGGTTACTATCACACCAAGCCACGTGAGCGGTGTGGGGCACGGGCAGAGAGCTGCAAACTGCCTCCCTGCTGTGCTGCCCACAGCACTGAGCACATTGCCAGCTGACAGTCTAGCTGTCACTGACTGAAGCAAGTTTATTTGAAGCTGTTTATTTCGTGTGGACATAATGTTTGTAAGCTCTGTGTCACGTACTTATTCTTTCAGAAAAGTTTTTATTCTCACATCTTTTTCCATGCTTATCAAAGCAAGTACTCATAATTAAGAGCAGCTCACATGGCAGTTTGTGACTTTTAAAAAATTGCCCGAGTCATTCCAGCATAAAATGTCTATGTGAAAAGATTTCTTTTGACTTTGGAAAGAATGTTGCTTTTTACCAAAGTTAGACAGAACTGGGATTTTCATAAGTTTTCCAGAAATACTTATACATCAAGGTGAGGAACCAATGTTACCTTAAAATTCTGAAGTTAACCATCAGAAAATGGTGAAATTCACATCCTGTATTAGTGGGAACTTAAAAGTCCAGCCACAAGAAAGCTTTCTTTGCCGTGTACGAAATCCAGCATGCATAAAATAAAAGCTTGATTCCTGAAGAGGTTTTCTTGTACGTAGGTGGTGAAGCTTGCCAACAGCAGCAAAATGCATTTAACTGGATTTCATTTAGATTCACTTTGGTCAGAGTCATCCAGGACATCCAGGAAACTGTCAGAATCACGTCAACTATGAGCTTCTGAGGAGAGTCCTGAGCAACAGAGTTGTTCTTATGGAAGAGCAGAGTAGCAATGAGGAGTGTGGGAAGGATGAGTAGAGGAACCATTTTTTTCTGTTCCTTGGGAGAGCCTTTGAGATGCGACACAGGTATTTAATATCCACTCTTTTTCCAGAGGTTGCACATGTATAGCCCACAGTGTAGAAGTTCTAATCTGTCTCAGCAGAATAAGCTTTATTTATAGTTTGGTTTAAATCTATTTGTTCACAAAACAGAGGTGCCTGTACACCAAAATAAAGGATTCTTTTTTTTCTTTTTGATGTATCTCTATGGGTTAACATTCAGACTCTTTTTTTTAAAATTTTGTTGGAAACCGAAAATGTGTTTTAACAAGAAAGAAGTTGGAAAGGAAGGAACAAAGTAAGGGCTGTTTTTCACAGCCAGCAGCTAGGTGGAGGTGGAGTGTCAGATTTATCCCAGATTTCTTGCCCGGCTTTGAAACCTCTCCTGGCCTGAGCTCACACATATTACTCGTGCCTCCCGTTAGCTGAATTCTCTCTACCAGGATCTTTCTGGCAAGACTTCCTTCTTTTTTTTTCATTTCCCCCTTCAAATCCTGACAAACACATCACTACTGCAGGGCTGTGCTGATTAGATTATATGGGATTTAATAGACGAACATAATTAGAATAATTCAATTAATGTTGTGTTACATTCGATTGCCCATAAGCTCAGAGACTGGAGATGATAATAAATAAAGTCTCTGTCTGATGCATTCCAAGGATGCTCTCGCTTCTTCGGATGATGATTTTTCAGGTTCTTATTAACTTTTATTAGCCTTTGAAGGTATGGTAGACTGTTAAAAGTGGATCTTCTATACAAGAGCCCTTTCAGGACTGTAAGTGCAGCTCAACATACACTCTAAACTGTCTTCACCACTGAAGAGAGATCCTTGCCTTTCTCTGTCCCTGGAACCGATTGACTTGTGGTACTCTTTGCAGAGTTGCTGTATTAACCAAATCAATGAAGTTACCTAGGATTTCAAAACGTATCTCTGCTTACTCTCCAGTCTTCCCTGCCCCAAAGGAAAAAAGTAACATTTTAAATTGGAGCAGTTCATCGATTTTGTTTACCAAAGGTGCTCTAAAACTGCGGTGCAGGTCAAGAATAGCAAAATCATCCTTAGTGTTAGACAAAGAGTAAGGTATTTCTGCCCTTCTGCCTTCCCTTGCTCTTGAATCTGGTAAAGGGAGCTTGTGAAAAATATGTGTTTTGTTCACATGCTCGAGCCTTCCCAGGCTTAGATAGACTGTTCTTACAAATTCAATTGTTTCTATGATGTTCACAGAGGGGATACATAAAATCAAAACTTTTATGTTAATCTCTTTTAAAATTGTTCCACCACAAAGCAAGACAAGGTTGTTTAATGTACTGTCCATGTTGGTTATTTTACTTCCTTTTTTTTAACTTAAAACCTTTTTTCTTTCCCCTTGAGGCCCATTATTGGTCCTGCATTGCCACCTGGCTTTAGGAAAGCTTCAGAGGACGCTGGGAGTAACAGATATTCCATAGGACCTTCTGTTTCATCAGAATTCTCTTCCCAGGTTTGTAGAAACATACATCTCTTGCTCTTGAGCAAACTTGCTGAAATGCTTAAACAAGTAGGAGCCTGAAAATGTCTATCAGACCTACTTTTTAACATGTCAGTCTAGATTTAGACCAGAAAATATCTGTTTTTTTTTTGTTTTTTTTGGTTTTTTTTTTTTGTATGGGAGTCAAATACTGATACTGAAAAAGGCAAAGGCTTGTCTGATTTGTTGTGATTTGGCAGTTAAATGGATCTTGCACGCTGTTCACAAGAGAGTTCGGCGTCTCCATTCGCACAGTACTTCTCCCTGATACTTTTCCATTCTTTCTTTTGGTATGACATGTTCTTCTCAAGTGAACGTCTTGGCAAAGTTCAAAAATGTGAAGGTTTTAAAGCAGTAAAGCAATGTGTTAGATGAATATTTAGCTATAATTCAAGCTTTTACCTCTTTCCTGATGGGAGAAACTGCTGAGTATATTAAAAAAAATGTTTGTCTTAATATGTTTGTTAGTGTGGGTGTTAAATATATTTATTCAAAATAATCCAATCAAGAATGATGCTTCCATGTCACTAATAGATCTTCTCAAACAAGAGGAATCCTGTAGCTTGGGGTAGGGCACACAGGATTGGGGACAGTGGCAGGGACACACATGGCATGTTGTGTTGTGTGACTGCTCCGATCTGGCCGTGTAAATGCTAGGCCTGATAGTCTAATTCCTGGCTGCCAAATAATACCTGTATTACTAAAGAATATTCAGGAGAAACATGTGGGACTAAAATGCTGCTGGAAGCATGGGAAGGATTCAGCTCCCTAACTCAGGCATTTCATAGCATCCTAACAGATATGAGTCATTGGGCTTGCAGATAAGGCAAAGCATTGGAGAAAAACCTGCCTCCTCCCAGAGCCGCAGCATGTCCAAGCCAGACAAGACACCCTGGCCATCCAAAATGACCCCAGATATGTATGTTACGCAGCTGAGTCATTCTAAGGCTTGTAAATATTAATTCATTGTAAAATTTATCACTTGTTTCCATAGTTTTTCTGTTTATTTCTAAAATATTTCTTTTTTTTTTTTTTTTAGTTTAGTTACCAGGTACTATAGTGTGTCCTATGAAGAAATGAAACAAAGGCTACTCTGGAAATTTACTTTTTTGATTGGTACTCGTGATGTATATATATCATTCCCCTGCCTCCCACAACAAGCCTTGTCAGAATCTATCATCAGGAATGATTGTCTGACATTTTTAAGATGCTCGTCATGCTATAAATCCAAGTAACAATCAAGCAATTTATCATAATGACAAATGTCTTGAGGCACGAATGTCAAAACTGGGCTGTTTTTATATTTTACAAGCAAAAAAAAATCATCTTGTTCCTATACAGATCTTCATCTCTGGCACTAGTTTTGTTACATTGAACTTAGCTTTTTTTTTCCCCCTCTTCCTGATAATCTTTTTTTTTTTTTTTTTTTTTTTTNGAATCTAGTATAATGATTTGTTGGGGTTTAATTACTTTGTTTTAGTATTTAATTATTTTGCATTTCAGTAGATCTTTAGAGGCAGCTAATTCCAGGTTGACTCTTCACTTTATTTTGATGTCTCCTTCAAACAGGGAGGGAGTATTTTGTGATGCTCATTTAACTGCATCTCGTTTGACGCAGGAGGTAGTAGAGTGAATTGAGCTTAACACTAATGAGAAAGGCAATGAGACATGTTTCTTCATTTAAAACCCAGCATGGATTTTTTTTTTGGCTTTCATCCTCAACTGCTTTACAATTTATTGTGAAAGCCTTGTATGTTGGTGCCTTTTATTTCTTTGCATGTGGAGAGAGGGAATTATTTTATTAGGCTATTTGGTTTTTTGTTTGTTTGTTTGAGTTAATTCTTCCTGTCCATTAAAAAAGATACTGGAGGAAGTCACTTCATTCTGTATAAGTTAAAACAGTGATAGCTTAATGTGAAAGTTTGAATCTGTAAATGTTTCTGAAAAAACAAAGATTAATTCATACTATCTATTTGTGTTATTAGTGCTTATAAATGGCCAGTTATTTCTTATCCATCTCAGTCTTTCAGATAGGATACTACCATTAAATTTGTTAAGCCTTGTACCTCATGGTCCATAGTCATACCCAGATGTGTCTCATTCTACCTCTAAGTTTGCTTTTCCACTGTTCTTATATCATCTCTCTTCCTTCCAAGGCACTGCTTGGTGTCTCCTTTGCTACCTTCTGCCCATTTCCACCAGACTCTATATCTTTATTCTCCTTAACCCAAGGGACCTATGAGCCTTCTGTATTTATTACATTACCCTGAATCCAGAAAGAGTTTTCTAAATATATAGTCCCTTTAAAACTTAGTTTCTTCTAAAGTTCTGTAAATAATTTGACTGTTCAGAAGGCAATGTCATAAGGAATTGAAGAAGTAAATGGCCAAACCAAAAGTCTGGACTAGAAGCTCCTACAGCGACCCAAGGTTGTCATTCCATAGGCACCACCTCTACCCTGACTTGCTTATTGGTCTTCCTAGTGACCTTATAGACTCTGAGCTTTGCTGACAGGAATTCGTCTTGCTTGAGAAATCATGAGTGTTATTATGGCGGTGCGCCTAAACATCCTAGTGGTGGTGAAGCTCAGATTAGCACAGCTGTGGGCTTGTGTTTCTAATCTCCTTACTGCCACAGAGGCTACAGCAACGCATGCAGAGCGGCACAGTGTAGCAACACCCTGTACTACTGCTGTGTTTACAAGTGTTCCTGCCTCAGGGACAAGAGATGGTGCTTTGGGAAATGCAAGAACGGAAGGTCCATGCTAAATTGCTAGAAAAGGACTAATGGCATTATAATCTGCTTTTGTTGCATGATTAACGCAGGCGTTGTGTTAAGATTTATATGTTCTTCCATACCAAATCATCCCAGTTCTATGAGGTTAAAGTATTTCTTGAGTGTCTTAGCACTGTGGTTGAGAGAAATATTTTGGTTTTGGAAGGTAACGGATAGTAGTGAAGAGGAAGACAACTTTATAGGTCCAATGCCTGCAAAAGGACCAACGGAGTCTGATGTAACTAAGGATTTTGAACGCAGAGCTCAGAGAATGAAAGAAAAACTTACTTCAGCAGACAGTGTAAGTTGTATATTTTTTTCTTTTCTGGTATTTTTTTGGTGGATATATTTGTGTTTTTCCTTGCATGACAGTTTTTCTGTGTGGACCCAGCTGCAGCATTACTGCATTATTTTCTAAATGGTTTTAATTCTTGTTAAGACAAATAAATCTGTAATTTCTGCTGGAAGTTAATAGATTCATCTGGCAGTTTTGTTTTGTTTTGTTTTTTTCACTTTTTTTCTTTTGTAAAGGATGAACCCAAGAAAGTTACCAGGGAATCATGGATGACAGAGCTTCCACCAGAACTGAAAAGCTTTGGGTTTGGCCCAAGAACATTCAAGAGAAGAGCTGATGAAAAATCCAGTGACAGATCCATTTGGACAGATACTCCAGCCGACAGAGAGAAAAAAGCCAAAGTGAGTGTTTACTCATTCCTGTATTATGTGCAGGCGGTTTATGTGTTGGTAGTGTCCTGTGAAAACAAACTATGAGCTGTTCGAAGAAAAAGCTTTTTTCATGTTTCTCTTTAGATTAACTAGATTTAGATTTAACTAACCTTGCTCTTCTTTTACTTTTTCACTCTCTCTTCTGACTCTTTTGCAGTAGCTAGTTGCTCTGCATCAGCACACTGAATTTCCAGTTACAATTTGTCCAGTCTCTTATCAAGCAGAGGGAAAAAATGTGGTGGCCTCTACTGGCTTCTAACCTGCATATTTAGTTAAAGTAACTGTAGAATTCCTTGCTATTTACTTCAGACATTCCGATTACTCTAACAGGAAAGAGAAGAGGCAAAGAAGTCGGCCAGTAAGGTTAACGAAGAGACTGTGATGTCTGGGAGAGACAAGCGACTTGCTGAGCAAGTGACTTCATACAATGTGAGTATGACAGCAGAATGCATCCTCTTCACAAATTTCCTTTAATTCTTCACTCTTTCCTTTCTGGGTCTCATTTCTAGCACTGCTGGTTTCCATGGATACCACTACACTCTTCGCTTATAGGGACCAGACCTACTGCTGTTCAGTCATTAGACCATTTCCCATTGATTTCACCAAGAGAAGGATTGGGTCCTTAAGCTGCTAAGGATGGTGTCAGGATTGTGTTTTTCTGTGGATGGGTTTTTACATACATTCTCCTGTAGCAGTTTCAGTTGCTGTTTTGCTTAAATCGTCCCTACCTGAGGATGTTGCTGCTGCAAATAAATAAACTCAGTTCAAACATTATTCACCGAATTACCAACAGCCCAAAAGAAGAAAGCAGTACTGAAGGTTCAATTTTTAGAGTAGCCAAGAGGAAGCTTAATGGACTAAGCAGAACAATTCTATAATGAACTGCTTCATTATAACAGCATTATATTTTATTATATTATTTTTATTACATTATATATTTTTCAGTCTCCACAGAGACGATTAATTTTCACAGACAGATGTTGATGAAAAAAAAAAAAATTGAACTCCACATCAAATTCCCACTCACCTTTCTGCCTGTCCACATTATCCTCCCATGTGTGCGGTCTGTTTCCTGCCTTACAGCTGCTCTTTCCTATTCGGCTCTGATTTATGGCTTGAAGTCTTGCAGAAGACAGGTCTCTTGAGATTATAATTAACTTGGGAAATTGCAGCCTTGGCTTATATTACAAGATTGAAGTTTATCTGGCACTTTTAATAATTTATTTGTAGTTCATTAAATCATATGTCTCTCTTGATTTGTGGGACTTGTAAATCCAGAGCTACTAGTATGCTACCTTAAATTTCTTCTGGATTTTCTGTCTGTACTGCCAATATACGTGTAGTAGAATAAATATATTCTTTTCTGTTTACAGAACAAAACACACATATATATACAGAAACACGTATGTACAAGCACACACATACACATATATATATGCATACACATATATATGCCTTTTTATTGTTTTAAGGTTAATAGGCATCTCTCCCAGAATTGCGTTATTCAAATAAAGGCATTTTATTTGAGAACGGGGGTTCCTGGCTTGTTTTTTATTGGCTTTTTTCTGGCTTTTCTTTTATCTATTAAATATTTTGTGTGTCTTCTTTCTCTTTCCTTTTTCTATTAACTTTTATCGAGGACATTTTCATACAAAAAAATTTAGTTTTTAAAATGGTTTCTTGCTGTTAATTCCTGCAGTGCTGGTGATAAATTTGTTCCCTAGTGCAATTCTGTCTGCATCAATGCAGTTATGCCAGGGAAAAGTGTTACCCACTTTCTGTTTTCCACGGAAATCATTTTTTTATGTCATATATCAATTAGTATTCCTATATATGGTAACATAAGTGGTTGAAGAGGGAATGAGGGGAAGTGAACCTTTCAGAATAAAGGTCCTGTGTTTCCAGCTAAGAGGAGATGGAGCTGCTCATCTTTTCTTTAGGATGAGAGAATTGGTTTGGATTTGACTTTTGGCTGATTGGAGAGTTAGGCCAGTATCTGTGGCCATGGGTGCAGAAATGCCCAGTACACTTTGTCTGAGGAAAGGAAGGGCCTGTAATACCGTGCCAGTGTGAAGTTTGGTGCAAGTCTTGCATCTTTAATAGACACATATGATTCCTTGACATGGTAAAGATGCTTTAGTGTATGCTTTGCGTAATGCCTGTGACCTTCTTTTGTGGACTGGCAGCAGATAAATACCAAAACGCTAATTGGGAAACATAACTGTGTGTGAGAAAATGGTCAAAAGGTTCCCTCATGCCTCATGTTCCCGCCCCTAACAGTGACCAAGACCAACTGCTTAGGGAAAGTGTGTAAGAAACTGGACCTGTATTTTGAGATCTTTCTCAAGACATGTTGTCTTAGCTTATATTTCCGCTTAGCATGGCAGAGAATCCCCATATTTTTCCCACTGTTTTTATTGCTGCTCTGTGTGAAGATTTCAAAATAACATGGTGTCTTTAACATCAGTGGAGTTGATTTATCAGTGTCTTACTCCATATAGACAAGGTTACCTTTTTAAAACTCTATTTTGCACTGTATAGGCAAAATTTACATTACCATTCCATTTTCCAATTTCTAAACTTTCTGGAATTGTTAGTCTAATTCTTGGCCCATTTGATTATTTGGGTCTTCTGTATATTGTTGGCATTTTCTAATACTTTTTCCACTTTCTTCCTATTTTCCCAGGAGTCAAGGAGGTCAGAATCTCTCATGGATATACATCATAAGAAGCTAAAAAGCAAAGCAGCTGAAGAAAAGAACAAACCTCAAGAAAGAAGACCGTTTGACCGAGACCAGGATCTAAAAGTCAATCGATTTGATGAAGCACAAAAGAAAGCCCTGATAAGAAAATCTAGAGATCTGAACACTAAGTTTGAGCACAGTAAAGGCAATATGTTTTTGTAACATACAAGCTTGAAGCTTTTTTGAAGTCAGTTATTTGAAATACTTAATTTTTTAAGTATGCTTTTGTAAATATTTGTATGCAAAATAAATATCCTGTTGTTTTAGAACTATTTTTCCTTTTCTGTAAATATTAGGAAGTAACATCCATATTAAAAACAACCAGCAGGTTCTTTTATCAGTTTAAAAATACAATCACTGTACACTTGCTACTTGGAAACAGTCATTTTTGTTAGCACAAAATTAAATAATTATTTTTAGGGAGCTTTGCAACCTTGCAATAGGGTTGACAGTTTCCTCCTTTCTCCTGCCCCACTCAAAGTCCATTTGGTGCTTGACTGTGTTTTGCTGCATCCTGAGGCTGGAAGGCAGGACACTGCTTGACTGACATTTCCACAGGGGGGTATAACTAAAATGCCACCTTTCACTTCCAGCAATCACTTGTATTTCTGAAATACAAGCAATTGTGTGTCTCACACAAGCCCCCAGGTGTAATTGTGCAGTATTATTTCTGTACTACAGCAGGGAGAGCTGCTGTCAGCACAAGAGGTGGTAAAACCCCGAGATTTGGTTTACTTATAAAATGGTGGTCTACAAGAGATGTCAGTTTGCAGGCTTATCCCTCAGAAAACTCCTCTCATTTAAGCAAATGCAATGTGAAAATCAAACAATAGTAAATCTTACTTTGCCAGTGACTTTGCAGAGCAGACTGGCTCTTTTGTCTCAAAAAGGAAATAAATTTGCTATTTCCAAACCTGCATCCCTGCTTGCACTTCTTTAGTTCTGGTACGTGTGCATATGTAGCACCTATAGGGAGAGCGGTGTTAAGACTTGGGCTTTAATGAGTTGGCTTCTCTCAAGTAACATTTCACATCCCTTTAAAGGAGTTATTGGAAAGGGATGAAACACAATCCACCCATGTACATAGTTTTATACAACAGACCCTGGCAGCGTGGTTGGAAGCGTCACACACTTTACATATTAAATACCATCTGCTTCACTGTAATTTGGGGAAAAAACGCTACCGTGACAGACTGTGTCTGCATGCATTTATGTGAACAGAGCAATGACCCAACAAGTCACGTTAAGAAGATGCTTTTAGTTGATTTATTTTGGTGCATATATGCACAAGCCAAGGCACAGTATCCAAGTACTGAGAAGTCTTGAAGGATTTTCAATGTCACAAGTAAATACATAGCTGTAATATATTCAACATAAAGAAACTGCCAATTTTAAGAGGAAAATTGTTTTGTAGTTTCAAAAATCAGCTGTCTTGAGTGGGAAGAGTGCTTTTGTCTTAGGTTTGGGGAGAGGGAGATGGATTTGAAATAAGCCAGTTTTGAGTTTCTCAGACTATACGTTTCAAGGGGAGGAGAGGGTTTGAATGTGGCCTTTTTATCTTGCTCTTGTCCATCCGACCTTTTTTCGGTGGCTCTCATCCTTTTCTCCGCAGTCTCAGATGCTCCTCTCAGAGCTGCCGTCCCTCCCCCTTTTGATCAAAAGTAGCTCTGCTGCAGCTGGGGGTTAAATATTATCTCTGTGGAAATTCTGGCTTTTCTTAAGTGGAAAAGCAACATTAGCAATGTGTGAAATATATTTAAATATATTTAATATATCTAGCCGTGATTGTTCTTTTTAGGCAACTGAAGCAGTGACAGAATGAGCATCAGGCTGAAATCATCATCCTCATGCCCAGTTTTGGAAACCCTACTGCCTTGGCAAATTGATTTATTATGAGATGTTGCCTTACACCTCAAGATTTAATTTCACAGACACACGGAGGAGTCTTCGCTCGTGCAGACGATCTTTAAATTGAACGTTTGCATGAGCAAGGGCTGCTTGCAGCAAGGTTTCCCTGTCAGGCTCTTGGTTTTCATTCTCGGTCCCTCCACCTCCTGCAGACTCAGGACCAGCCACCCAGGGTTGTGACTGCCACATCTCGCCCTCTGCGTGAGCCCAGGTGCTCCTGCTCTGCCTTCCTGCCCTTTCCGCCCCCATCCTGGCCTTCCCCCTGCCCTCCTGAAGGCGCCTTCACGGGGAGGGTCTCCCCTAACCCAGGGGCTCCGGCAGGCACCTCATCCCGCTGCAGCTTCCCATAATTTCCCAAGCAGTGCCCCAGTGTGCGGGATAGGCGGTTCAGATCAGGAAAGGCCTCGTGCACGTTGGGAACATGATTTCTCTGACCGGTTTAATCTCTTCTTGCTCTGAAGCAGCCTCTTGAGGCCTCGATGAAGTGTGCGGTGCAAACGTCGCTTAGGGGGAAACCAGATTTGTGGAGAGTTTCAAATTAAGCTTGTCATTACTTTGTGCAAATTGAGTCAACTTTGGAGCCGCGTTAATACACACACTAATCTCCTCTCGCCGGGGCCAAGCCATTGCCTAGAACCGTCATTAAAATAAACAGTAAGGCAGTAAATTGCAAGCGCTGCGAGCTTTGGTGTGACGAGACGAGCGTGGCCTCTCTGGACAAGCTGTAAGGCATTTCTGCAGAAATGTCAGCGGGGGATTTGCAGAATCTCCTTTTGAGAAGCAGCATTTATTTCACAGGAAATTCTCGCTGTAATTGCTAGGTAACATTTCTTCAAGCAGCTCCCGACCAAACGAATGCGTTTGATCGCTGTTCTGTGCTGCCAGCCTCTGGAGTGACATATCAGCTCGAGGCACATCAGGGAAATCTGTTCGGTGACAAAATGCCGGGGGGATTTTCCTGCATGCAGAAACAGAAAGCCTATTAGCCTCAATATTAAAGTGCTGGGGCTGATGACATAGAGATCATTTATTAATACATTTGTTAGGAATAATTCCCGTTTGAGACCAAGCTCCTCTTCCTCTGTAGCATCAGGTGCGGAAAGCAATTCACAGAAAAGACAGTAAAAAGAAGGCCAGCATGGGGTGGGCAAATGATAAATCGGGATATTTGAGAGAAATTTTAAGGAATATTATGTGTTAGTGACAAGAACAACAAGGAAAAAAAAATCTACTGTTACCAAGGTACAATTAAAGGCAGTAAAGACATTTCATGAAAACTTACTGATTTTTTTTTGCATGTGTCTTCAAGGCAAAATATTGAACTACTACGATGTTCATTCCAGAAAAAAATTCTTAGACATTGCTGGGTGGAGCAATACTGTCACCTTAGACAAAAGCCTTTGTTTTTCTGAAGTAAACACCTACATATGGAGAGTTATTCTTTGTTTCTGCTATTACAGTAATGGATGTGCTGTGCATTGAGGTGCTGACATTTTCAGGTTGGTAACACAAAAACGATATTGTCAAAATAGGTATTTCTTTGTGTCACTTTTCTCTAGCTTTGCTGTGCAGGGCTGGGGGAGGCACAGTGTGTCTACAAAAGCAGTTATCTCTTTCAACTCACATGCAGAAAGCAGTTAGAAAAAGAAGTTGCCAGTGTCTTTCAGCCAACAACTCATTTTTCTCATGTGCTCATTAAAAAAGATAGAAGTCAGCAAGGAATGAAAGTGTTGGTCCCCATCGTTTCATTCCCTCAAAATCCGTCTTCCAGAGACTTCTGGCTCTGTGGGCCAAGGGAAGCAGGAACTTTGCAAAATCATTTGTATAAATGTGGAGTTTCCACATGTGGAATTTTAAGGACATAGGTGTTGCCTGCACAGGGACATTCTTCTTGTGGTAGCTCTCAGGCATCCAGGTCCTCCAGCTGGAGCTGGCCTGGCAATTGCCAAAGGCTCCTACTCCAGCATCTTGATCACAGAATCAGAGAATCATGGCATCAGAGAATGGCTGGGAAAGACCTCCGAGATCATCAAGTCCAACTGTGCACCCATCACCACCATGCCTGCTAAACCATGTCCCTAAGTAAGTGCCTTGTCTACTCGTTTCCTGAACCCTGCCGGGGACAGTGACTACACCACTTCCCTGGACAGCCCTTTCCCATGCTTGACTACTCTTTCGATGTAGAAATTTTCCTAATATTCAACCTGAACGTCCCCTGGCACCGCTTGGGGTTATTTCCCCTTGTCCTGTTAGCAGTTATTTTGTAGCCTGCTCTGCTCCTCCGGGCTCTGCCTGTCTGTAGTCTCACACCACCCTTTAAGCCAGCAATAAATCCCATTATGCTTCCTAATCATGCTGGCTTTGAATCAGTGCAGCAAATCAAGCCTCCTTCTTAATAAATAAATAAATAAATAAATCCTGGAGAGTGGGAGCTGAAGGTCTCTAGGAGACGGCAGCCCAGGCTGCTGTCGCTCCAGCGGGAGCAGCTGCAGCTGTAACTTCCTCCAAATAAGCAACCCAGACATAAATATTCAAAAGCAATTCTCAAAAGCAGACGTCTTCAAAAAAAAAAAAAAAGTGTGGCTGGCCCAGACTGCCTAAAAGCGCTCCTGATTGCATCACTTGAGGATGCTGACAACTTTCTGGCCTTGGGGCAAACCACATATTCCTTCTTCGACTTTTATGGTTCCTTTCTCTACGACCCTCCCTCCCAACATGGACCAACACCTGAACTTACATGCATGTTATCAGATGGTGCCATCACCTAAGAGTCATACAGGCAATATCCAACTGTTAGACATAGAGTAGATGTTTTTCTTATTACTTTATATTCTTATTATATTGTAAGCCTTGGAATCACCTAAGTGAAATGGATCGATATAGAATATCACTATTAGATGCTAAGGACACAAGTGTTTGATTTGCAGTGCTGTAAATGCTCCCTTCAAATACTACTGGGAGATAAACACTGGTGACTCTCCTGTTTCTTGTCCCCATGGGTTAAAGATGAACTGAAAAAAAAAATGTGTTATTTAAACTGTAATGGCTCTGCAAGTAATTGGGATGTGGAATCTGGATCCCACTGGACACATCTTTGCATGGCTTTTGTTCCTATCACTGCTAACATGTTTTAATGATACCCAGAGGTCACCCCCGAGAAGAGGCAAATAATCAGAAAGGGTCAGAGAGGCAGAAGGGTGAAGGAGCTGGTTTAAGACAGTCATGATTCATTTGCCCAGGTGCCCAAGAGCAACAGGATTTAACCCATTTTTGCAGTTTGTGGTCTGCAAAGCTAGAACCCGTTGGCACCTGAAAGCTTCCCCAAGGCAGGAGGGGGAGACGTCTCTCCTTTAAGGTGGAGCGTGGTCCTGGGAGGAAGGTGGCCACAGGGATCACAGCGTGACAGAGATGGGCAGGGATGGACAGGATGAGGGTGGACGGGTGAAGGAGCAAACACATCAAGCCATGAGTGTCCTCCAGTGTTTGCAATTCCAGGGCTTAACACGTCTCCTCAGGAGCCACGATGTGGCAATGCTGGTTGTTGTGCCAGGCCTCATTTAAGCTGATAAGGCTGTTGCAAGACGTACAGGCCATGACCAAAATCCTCCCGATTCCCAGTGTGTGCATGAAATACCAGTCTTTGGGACTGAGCTCAGGTTGTTGCTTCAGGCCTGTGACAGGCATACAAGATATCTGCAGCTTTCAGTATTTTCTGTTTGAATATATTATATTCCATATAATATATTCTATAGATTGCATTCAGTCTAATACTGGGTAAAGCTTAAGCCTCTCCCACCAAAGGCTGCTCTGGAGAAGTAATGACTTTCCCTGCTGGCAGGTGCCACCAGCACCGCGTCCAGCCCGACGCTGGCTGCTGTCCACACGCATCCGCCAGAGCACACAGCACACCCACACATAGCTGGAGACAGGTTTTAATGACAGTATAGTCTAGATGGAAGCAATCAAGGGCTCAGACAAGTCTACTGAGCAGTCCCATCTCCTTTTCCCTCCATTTTCCCCTGCTTCTTCTCAGTACACCTTGATCCCTACCCTTAGTCCTTCTCTTGATGTCCCATATTAAATCTCACATTCCCGCAAGCCCCTTTTAAAACCATCCCATAAGGAATTTTACCCAATCCCAAATGGTCTTTCTCCTTCACACCACAAGGGGACCTACACCCATCATAGGGTGATGGATATTGTCCTCAGTATCCTTGGAGATATTTTTAGAGTGTATCTCGATAATATTTGGTCTACTCTCACAAAAGAAAATTAAAAATACCTAAAAAGCAAAACACTTCCCTCCAAAAGAAACCCTCCCATCACATATTTTTTAAAATGGCATACACCCTTTCACATGTCCCCATCACAGGAAATACTTTGCGTCTGGGGAAGACATTTCCCAGGTGGGCTCTGTAAATAGCTCCAGTAAAGGGGATGGCCAATGTCATATTTTATAAACCCCAAAGCTTTCCCCTTGTAAAACCCTGCAGCTTTCAGGGCTACAAATAGCTTTGTGAAATCATTGAATCATTTCACAAACATAAGACACGAATCAAGCTACACTCCTGCTCCCCTTCCCAGCCCCACTCACAAACCAGCCCCACGCTTTCCCTGTCTCTCAACCCTCACCATGGCCCTAACCCAAACTAACCTCAACCCTCCTGGTTGGCTGAGCTGCCTTACTGAGCAAGGACACCTAGCCTGGGTCCTGGTGACAAAGGTGTCTCAGCACAATCCTTTCGGCAGCCAGTGCCNCACGCTTTCTCTGTCTCTCAACCCTCACCATGACCCTAACCCAAACTAACCTCAACACTCATGTTGGCTGAGCTACCTTACTGAGTAAGGACACCTAGCCTGGGTCCTGGTGACAAAGGTGTCTCAGCACAATCCTTTCGGCAGCCAGTGCCTTCCTTCAGCAGCTCCTTACCATCCCCACTGCTGCTTCTGCTTCAGGCTCTCTCTCTCAGCCCTACCCTAACCCTAACTTTAACCCTAACCTTAACCACACTGGTAGACTGAGCTTTAGTCAAAGTCCCTTTTACTCTGGCTTCCAGTAGAAGTTGAGAGAGGCAGGTGGGCCCAGCAGGTAGGTAGTCATTTGGTGAGGTGCCTTGAGCGCACAAGCTATGAGAAATGTTTGAGGATGATGGACTTGTTCTGTTTGGCAGGGAGGAGCTTTGTAGATGATCTAACTGCAGGTACCTGGAGATGAGTCACCATGATCTCACCAAACTCCTCTCAGTAATGACCAATTATTCTGCAAGGGGCAAGGGCCACCAGCTGTCCTTTGGGGGTTCCTTAGGACAGAGGGCAAAGTTCTTCACTGGCAGAGCACTGCTGACCACAGTAGGTCACCTAGCAAGGCTGGAGAACCTGGGTCCTCAGGGGTTTTTCCAGCCTTGGAAAAAACAACCAGCAATTGAGCTGACCTGGTGTTGGAGCTGGTCTCTCCCAAAGAAGAAGCTTAGATCAGAAACCTCCGGTGGTCTCTTCCGACCAATGTTTTATGATTTGGCATTTGTTGTAGTCTGACCCCATTTCAGAGATGATAGGCATGTGGAAGAGTGACAGAGGTGCCATTCTTTCTCTTCTGAGAGTTAGACCAAGTTCAGAATAAGAGCGTCCTCCATGGTGTTCACAGATGGATGTTGCTGTACTCGAAGGAGCTGAATTCCTTAGCAGTATCTGTAATGACTCTGTAGTCCTCTCAGATATGGACTACTTTACCTTAGGTGAAAAATGCATGAGGAGTACAAGTGGCTTTCAGGGTAGACCCACCACACTTCTGCTCAGAAGGAGCTCAAGCAATGCAGACGGGTGTTGTTTGCTTACGTGAGGATAACAACCTTGCTGCTGAACTCA
Source organism: Crypturellus undulatus (assembly GCA_013389825.1). Taxonomy (NCBI): domain Eukaryota; kingdom Metazoa; phylum Chordata; class Aves; order Tinamiformes; family Tinamidae; genus Crypturellus; species Crypturellus undulatus. The sequence goes on from VWPW01012830.1 coordinate 566,222, forward strand.
GCGCTTACTCCCAGAATACATTTGGAAGGAAGTTTCTTCACATTTTTTTCCTACAGATTAATTGGCAGCAAGTTTCCACTGAATCTGCTTTCCAGGGAGCAGGGAGAGCCAAACTTCATCTATATATTGCACTATAGAAGTTGAGATGGTGTTTTGTCGGAAAGCCCAACTTGTGGGGTAATGATAGAAAACCTGCTGCTGTTCATTTTATCTGCCTCCTCAAAATGTTGTAGATCTCCAGAGAGGCTTTCACTATGCTGCTTCATTTACCAGACTAATCAACCTATTTCACCAATTTCTTTTTATCCTGTTTTCCTTTCCTCTTACTACTCTTCCGGTCTTGCAAATCTTGTCATTTCAAGGGGTAATATTTATGATCCCTTTGAATAGAGAGAGCTCAGCAACTATTTTACACACATAATCTTTTGCCTGGCACTCTGGTCTCTGAGCTTGACTCATCAGTCCAGGAGGGAGATGCTACCAGCCAGCCAAGACCCAGGCCTGCTTCTGACTTGAGCTCACATTATATAAGCTCTGGGAAGCTCCCGTGGTGCTGGAAAAGCACCTTCTGTGCAGAAGGTGCCATGGTAAGTCCTGGAAAGGGTCACCTACTCTTCTCTGGAAGAGTCCAGTTAAGTGACACCCCGGACATGGAGTGGGACTTGTAGCATACATCAAGGTATACTCTGGAAGGGGCTTGTATCCCAGGCTGTATGTCTCTTCAAAGCTCTGCTGCTGAATCCCTTCTTCTCCACATGAAAACCTCCAGAGATGGTTTTCTGGGAATAGGGTTGTCTAGGGATACATGAAAGAGAGAGGCTGAGTATGCTTGCTCCTGAACACCACTTGTCACTTGGAAGGAGACCGCTAAAACATACTACATTTTTGAGGAGCCCAATATGAGTTTGGGGGTGGAATCTCCAGGATTCCAGTAAAGGCTGCTATTGGAAAAGAAGCTCTGACTGCTAATAGAAGACTATGTTTGTAGGACAGGATGAAGGGCAGCATTTCCCTGCTACTGCCTTTACTATGGTTTTGTGTTGCTTTTCTTGGCATCTTTCTCTTTTTCCTTCCTTTTACCTCCTCTTGTTGCACTGTGCATGGGGGAGTTGTGGATGACAAAGTGGCCTTACAGGTCTTCCAGATAGACATAGTTTACAAAAGGGACATAACTGGACCACCTGAACAAGCCACATGCTAAAATCTTTTAGCATGAGCTCTTCCATAACCCTTGGAGCAACGAGCAGGCTTGCTGGCTGAGTATCTTGCCCCATAATCAAGTACAGCACCTGGGATATGTTCAGCAAGGGAAGCAGGGACTGGGGCTGCTTCATCTCACACATACTGATTGGACCATGTTAAATGCAGGAGGCCTGGAGTGTATTTGCATTGAGGCCATGGAAGACAAATGATCCTTTCCACTGCTTTCTTGCTTTTTTTTTCTTTCTTTCTTTTTTTTTTTAATTTCTGTTCAGCTGCTTTGTACCTCTCCTATTAAGCCTGTGAAGGTTTGTCCTTACCTAGAGAAATGCTGGTGCTGCATGAAGCCGGCCAAGCCAATCTCACATTGCTTGTTCCTGACGCATTTTCCATCCTAGAGTGTTCCCGGAGAATCAAGAGACCGCAAATTAAAGCAATCAGTCCACATCTGGGCAGAAAAGGCACGATGAAAAATAGCAACTTAAGGGAAAGAACACCGCCTGACTCCTGATGTGTGCAAAGCACACACAGCTCGGAGGACGCTGTCTGGTAACTAGCAAGGATTTGTTGCCGTTTCCAGGGTAACTTATATCTTCTGTGATCCAGGTGAGGCTCAGCCGTTAAGAGAACATAAGCAGAATACAAATAATAGGTCTGAGACGGCAAGTGAAATGCACACCAACTGCCATGTGTGGATACATCTGCTCTATAGCAGCTGCACTCCTTCCACCCCTCCAGGCTGAGCCCACGCAAACAGAGCGCAGAGAGCAAGAACTTGCCTCTGTCCGCCATGGCGAGTGGACCTTCGTGACTCATGTATAACCAGGGGTAAGGCACATAAATCAAAATTACCCCAGGAAATGTCCACGGAGTCACGACTCCAGACCCTTGGCAGGCACATGGAGAGGGGCTTGATTAATAATATATATAATATCACATTGCTTGCTGCAGTTCAGTTCCACTTTACACCTCCTTAAGCAAACATCTGAGAATGTACCCCAGTCCATAGCCCTGGTTCTCGAGATCAAAGAGAAGGAGCCAACTGGGACCTCAGGTGCCTGTTGCCTCAAGGACTTCACGGGGTGTTCTGGGGAAACGAGGGAGTCAAGGTCTCCAAAACTTTGTGTGGTGCCGGTGGCATGGTATCCTTGGCAACTGTCGTAGAATTTGGTTGCTTTAAAATGAAAACTACATGTCTATTCGTGCACAGGATCCCATGGGTCAGATGCTGTTCTTGTCTGTCCTGTCTGCTACAAAAGTCATTAAGATTTTAATTGCCTCTTCAAAACTGTATGAAAGATGAAAACAGGAGAGACAAGAGGATCCACTCACGGTCGCCTATTGAATGCAAAATTACAAGATTAATTCTTTGATGTTTGCATTATTTTAAAAGGTTTCCGCAAAAAGAAGAACTTGTATTTCCAAGCATAGAGAAATGAAGGCCAACACAAAAAGCTTCATATAGTTCTTTCAGTCGTTATTATGCTGTTTACAGGCAAGAAGTTTATTAGGAAAAGGCGAGTATCCAACAAAGCTCATGAATCACATCTGAGCCTCTGGCACTTCTGTTGGCTCTAATCAAGCATCATCTCCTCAACATCTTCATTTAACTCGAGCGTTGGTTGCAGGAGATAGGAGGGAGACCCAGGTGTCAGAGTGAATGTTCTGGGACACGAGCCAGTGTGACCATCACCACCCCCTGCTGCAGGAGCGCTGATGGCTACGAGCTCTGCTCTCACAGATGTCCATGAACAGGGCAGGAGGAGGGAGCTGCACAGCACCCACAGCAGAGCCTGGTCTGGTGGGACCTGTGTGTGGTCAGGAGTCAGAAGGGGAAAGAGCTATGAGATCTGCTGCAAACATTGTCTAAAACTTGGCCATTGAGGTGCCCTCCTTTTCATGCATTCATAACTTTTCTGAAACACTCTGTCAGCTGGCATAACCTATCTGTCTCAGGGGTTATCTCTGATCCACCTACAGACTCCTCATTATTTTTCTTTTTGAAGTATTTCAGAGAACAAGTTCATTGCTAATAATTCCCATCTCAGGTTGCTGAGAGGCTGTGGTTTGGAATATGGATTGAAATTCAGGAGACACAAAGGTATGTCTCATCACTACCAGGAAAGCACTTTTATTACTGGCAAATCCATCCCAATTTGCAAACCTTAGACCCTCTCAGATCACGCAGGCTGAGGAGGGACTAATTGGAGTTGGAGGAACAGCTCCAAGAAACTTTCTGTGGCAACACTGCAGCCCTGGGCAAAGGGGCTGGGTGAGATCTCCTGTCTGGATCCCTTTTAAAATCTCCTACATCCGTTTCCCAGAGCAGAAACACTGATCAATAGTGGATTTATAATCTCCTGGCTTTTAGCATGCAGGAAAGACGGAGACCTCCACCAGCATCTGTATTGCAACAAGGGAGAATAGAAAAGATGCAGACAGCTGAGGCATCACCCTATTTTGACTGCTGCACATTCCTAAATCAGAAGCTGAGCAATTTTGGCTGCAAAGTGAGGTAAAAACTCTTTACAAGGAGGAATTCTCGGCTTAGCAGCTAAGAAGAGATACTGAAGGTCTGCCAAATGCTGAGGAGTTTGAAATACAGTGGGCACAACTTTGCAGCTATGAAAGTAGAAGAAAAAAAAGCGTTTTTCTCAGCATATCAAGGGATACAATCTCCAACTCGCTGTATAAGTCAGCTGACATAAAGTGCCATATATCTCACAGTTTAGTATTTTCATCTCTTGATCTCTAAACCCTGGTTCTCAAAGAAAACCTACAAAGCTTTCCATAGATGGGTCTGGGAATTAAATCTCATCGTTCTTCTGAATACTAAAGCTTTACAGTCTGTTACAATCCTCCTCATTCCCCCATGCTCACTAATCCCTCCATGCTCTATTATGCTACTATTATTCTACCAATTATCTGTCTCTCTTTTCCCCTTAGGAGATAACCACCAATATCCTCTTTATAGTCCATAGATACCAGCTGTCATCATCACCATCAGATGGTCCAGCTCAGACACAGATCTAATTAAAGCCAGAACACTTGCTCCCAATACACACTTAGGTCTGAAAATCCCTGTTCCAAACCTGAGGAATGTGGAATCTCTTTGCTTAGTACAGTATCATTTTATTTAAGCGATAGTTTTAAATCAGGGTTCATCTTTGACCAGCAATATTGGTTCCCAGTTAGAGTGCCTGATCCAGTTCCGCCCTGTCCCTCCTTCAGCCTCTTTCCCTGAAAAAAAAAAAAAAAATCCTGTTTTCCTCTGTCTTTGGAGGACAAGCATCTCCCTGACCTCATCAGTGCCAGCTTTCTGCGCATTTCCAGCCTCCCAACCTGATTGAAAAGTAATTACCAGAAGATGCTATGGAAGATAAAGAGAGTTGCAGGGCCCAGAGGTGAGAGGCTGAAGTGGAACAGAACTTACGGCTGACAGATCTAGATGAAACAAGCCACAGGGTAATCTATGTTCATTCTTTTACAACTAGCTCCTACCAAACCATCTTACAACAAAAATAAAGACAGCAAGATCCTTCAGACTCAGCAGTATCACTCTTCTCCCCACAACTCCTTCCCTCAGAGGGGTTTTGTGTCCTGGTCCCTTCTGAGGGGTTTGCCTGTAGGATAGAAGAGGCAAATTGCATGCGAGATAAAACTTAACTCTGCCTATATAATACATATATATGTGTATATAAATGTATAATAAAACATGAGGATTTTCTCAGACTCAGGGTATTTTTAGCACCTCTCCCTCTGGTTGCATCATGAAATGTCTAATAAGGGCTGATGTCTAATAAGAGACATGAAATGTCTAATAAAGGCTGGCAGCACACTGCCAGTGCTCTCTCACGGGGTCTCTTTTAGGATCTCTTTCCTCAGCAGACCTCTGTTTTCCTCATAACTGTGGCAATATATTCTTTTTGAGACTTCTGTCCTTCAAATTTGGTTGAAACCAGCTGATGGTTTCAAAAGCTGGGGAGGGGACAACTGTCAAGCAGACATACACCTACACAGACAACATGATCACATAAGCCTCCTTCCCATAGGAAAACAAGCTAAATGCTATGTAATCATGACATTCAGTGTTCTATTATAATGCAAAAACATAGATGTACAGAAATAATGCTGTGTGGGCAGTCTAAATTGTGGTCTCTTTCAACCTTTGGCTGCGTGGCTTTTCAATTTTAATGATTTTTTTAAGGGAAACCTTTTAATAAGCAAAGCAACACCTTGTGGGGCAAACATAGCATGTAGTGTGCATTTAGGAGGGAGAAGACATATTTTAATCTCGTTTTGCTGTTTTTTTACCATTTTTACATGCTCCCCTTCATGCATGCCTCACTGTAGTCTCATGGACACGTGCACCAGTATGTGGAAGATCAGTCACACCAAAGCCATCCACGTCCTTGTCCCCGTGCAACACACACTTGGACCTCCAGCCTCGTGCCTATCGGCTGATTGAACCTGGCAGCTCCACTCATGTGCACAGAGATGACTCATGTGAGCAAAGGCTGGAGGATCTGCCCCTACTTTTGGAGACGCTTTCTTCGCACCAAATACGAGCTGTTCAAACAACATTCGTGTTTCTATTTTGGGGTCACTGTTTACAAGTACAACCTAATAACTGTGAAAGAATGGGAATCAGCTACCAGCCAGCACTCTCTCTAGGCTCTCAAAAACAGCTTACGCAAGTTACATTCCTAGAGAAGACAGAATGGGCAATTGCTGTAAATTTCAAAAAATAATGTTATTAGCTGTGACAAATGTTATGTTTCCTAAGAGAAAGGTGAATATCTAGCACTTTTTTCCTAGAGGTTAGAGGAGCAATTATTAGGGCTGAGATTTATCTTTGACAAGTTGTCAATGATTTCTTAGACTGAGCAGGTATCACAGTATTTTCAAAACATTAGGAAAATTTCTAGTGAAGACCTGCACAGATCTGGGCCTTAACTGAGGCACCTCTGAATGGCTGTCAGAAATAACATGCACTGTCTTTCAGCAGAAGCAATGGATGGTTTAATATCCAGACCTTTTGCTAGGCACCAACCTCTCAGATAAGCATACATCTGGTTCAGAGGAAATTGCTACACTTTTTTCCTACATTTGCCATGTGACTCTGCCTGCTACTCAAACAGCCACTTCAAAGTCCTCCCGTCAAAACCGTAATTGTGGTTCAATCAAATAATCAAGCAAGAGAAAAAAATGTGATGACCCAAAACTGCTCAGAATGGAGATCACGCCAGACAAACGCCTCATTGGGATGTGAGGACACTTAGCATGACCTGCCTTGATTTTCAAAAGCCAAGCTTTTGTGTGCAATGATCATGATGATTTCATATTGTCTGTGTTTCTAATACACTGGGATGTTTCCCTCTGTGGTGCTTTTGTCTAGAAAGCCCACGATGGGTTGGCAAGTTCAAGGGACTCCCTCCTTTCCTCAGCAGCAGCAGCATGATTTTATATGATTTAGATATCAGGACAAAAGGGCAAGGAGAAAAGGTCCCAGAAATTTTATCTTGGCTCTGCCACATACTCGTCAAGCCCTTGCATCTTTTTTTTTTTTTTNCTAATACACGGGGATGTTTCCCTCTGTGGTGGTTTTAACTAGAAAGTCCACGATGGGCTGGCAGGTTCAAGGGACTCCCTCTGTCTGGCTTTTCTTCAGCAGCAGCAGCATGATTTTATATGATTTAGATATCAGAGCAAAAGGGCAAGGAGAAAAGGTCCCAGAAATTTTATCTCGGCTCTGCCACATACTTGTCAAGCCCTTGTATCTTTTCTTTTCTTTTCAATTTGAACTCTCCTCTACATGTTGAAAACTTTACGGCTCTAACCAAGTGCTGCCATTTAAGATTTCACGGTTGAAACTCATGACATTTTCATGACTGCAGAGAACGAAGTGGATCCTTGAGGAAACACCGGACTCCCAGCAGGATCATGACCAACAGAAACAATGTTAATTCACACTTGCACCTTCCATTGCCCTTTGGACGCGGGCTGTGTTCTTTAGTACCCACCCGTGAATATTTTTGCCTGTAATACCCTTCCATTGGCTGGGATTTGTTCTTCAGAGTGGAACTAAAGATTCTACAACAGACTGGATGTCCCTCTGCTCATTTCACTACCTCTTCTCACTTTTGGACCCACTGAGTGTTTCTCAACCAACTTTAACAGTGAGAAATCTTGGAGATTTTTAGTTTCTTGATGCCTTTGAATAAAGCAATCTCAGTGAAGTCTATCAGCAAGAGAAAAGAATCAGAGGACTCAGTAAAAAACTGCACAGGACTATCAATTTACAGGGAAGGAAGAAGCTTTTTAAAGCCAAAGGAAAAACATAAAATCAGTCAAACAAGAGACACAAATTGACAAGAATTCCGACTTCATTACTCCTAGCACTGCCAGAATGATGTTTCTCTCACTGTTTAGGAAATCTCCCCAAGAGTAAAGACAGTTCAGGTAATTTAACCACCTTGTCCCTAAGGAGCTGTTCCATCCCAGCACAACGTGCCCCAACCGAGGACAAAGGCAATTCCTGGTTTTAAAGCTGGTTCAAACCCTGGATCAGACGCGTAGGATTTCAGCTGTAGCTGGAGCATTGGGAATGCTTGTAACGCACAGCAAGGCGGAGCTGGGATGGTGAGATTACCAAAAACCTCAGCTGGGTCCAGTTGCATCCCTTGGTGTTTATCTGCGAGACAGCTGAGCCAGAGTCTGCAATGATAGCAAATCTTTAATGGCAAACCAGCAGGCTATCAAGCAGTAGAGGCAGAGATTTTGAAAGCAGGAGAGCCATAGTGGTTTGTATCAGGGTGTTCCTAAAAGGATTAAATTTCATTTTCTCTCTAAGGAATAAATAGGTAACATGCTGCAAGCATGGATCACTTCTGCAGCATAAAGCAAGGAAGAAGAGGTGGAACATCCCATCCTGAAGAGCATTATGGAAATATATATGTGTGAGAAATGCAAAGAATGTAACGTGCAAGCCTTGAAATACTGTAATAAACAGCAAGGTTATTTAAGAGAGTGCATATTAAAACCAGTGCAATAAAAATGTAATGTGATATAGCTAGGACCAAGAGCTTGATTGCAGTGAGTGCCAGCCAGACACACCATTAGATCAAGACAAGGGGGTGATAAAGATTAGGACAGATAAAATTTCTGCACTTCTGCACTGCTCCCTTGAGCACATATGATACAAAAAAAAAAAAAAAAAAAAAANAAAAAAAAAAAAGCTCCTGATCATGATGACTCTCGGAAAAGGCCAAGTGTATGTGAAACCATCTGTGAACTTCTAGAGTAGTTCACAGAAACATCCTGCACACTCTAAGTGCCTGTTTGAGGGCTGCAATTGCCAAATGACTGAGTCTCGAGAAATCGATCTGAATAAGGAGCCTGGGTTTTCTGGGAATAAGCAGACTATGAAGAAATACTCTCTGATGACCAACAATCCCCAAATCACCAAGTTTCTTTTCCCCAATCCCTGAGTTCAGAGGCTTTTTCTAGAAGAAGAAAATAAAGTGACCCAAGGTCAGGGGGTGAGATGGAGTCCACTTTCTAATAGAATTTTCTTGTCTTTGCTTTTCTCTTTGTTTCCCTTCTATTTATTTTGGTCCCACTGCCTGAACTGCCATTTCTGCTCTCGTGTTTAATTCATAATAGCTAAGTAGAAGGCAAAATCTCAGGCCTTATCTAACCTCATTCATCAAAAAAACAGTACAATGTAATTTGATTGTAGATCTGTAACTTTTTTATCGTTTCAGCCTTATTCAATTTATTTCAGTGGGAAATAATTTCTTCTGGTAAAATGAACATATTTCACTTTGATCAGTAATATCATCGTTAGCTTATGGAATATGGAGATGAGCGGTTTTGAAATAATAATATTTATTAGATTTTAGCACAGTTTTAGAAAACTGTGACCAGTAAGTGCTAGGGAGGAAAGAGGGCTGAAAGTGAAGGTCAACAGGCACCCTAGCGAAAAGACTTGGAAGGGATCTCATGGAACCCCAGGATTGATGAGGCAGCCACTTCTGATGCTTCGCATGTGTTATCTCCTTCAGAGCACGTTCGAGGAGGTGCTAGGTCCACCTTACAACCAGCTTGAGGGTGGGAGACGAGGCCAGGTACAAGCACTGGTGGTTGTTTTCCCTTAAATATAGCACTTACATTGTGGGATACTGGAGTGGCCACTTCTGAAGCAACAGCACCCACTAACTAGGTGTTTTTATTGCAGTCCTATGCACAGTCTAAAAACGGCTCTGCCTGTGCTGTCAATCACGGGCAGCTGCAACAGCTCGTCAGCCAGCTCGATATGGCCATGCATAAATGATGCAGCCCCTGTACAATAGCTTGGCTCGTTTCCTGACAGAAGCTTCCCGTTCTTCTTCAGCAACCGTCAAGTTTTGTTCTTCTGATCACGAATGCTGTTTGAGCACACACCACGTACAGCCTCATCCAAGGATCACTGAATGGCTCCCTCGGCAAAATAGCAGTCCTCTGCAAGACAGTTTTATATATCAATAAAATACCTTGGCAACAACATGTTATTAATACTTACATAATTAGGACAATATTTCTGGCACATTATCAAAGGTTTTTAATTATAACCCAGGGAAATAAAACCATTATATATTTTTTTGTTTTGTTTTGTTTTGGGTAGCTATGCAGAAGACATCTTCCTCTTCACCAAGCAGCTACCATGTGCAGGAGAAAAGCAACTGCAGGTATTGCTGACCTCTCATGCTGAGGTGGTACGTCACTAGAGAAAATGCAAGGATCAGACAAAACATAGGGGCTCAAGGACTGGAAAATAGGTATGACTCAGTTCTATATAGCACCTGACTCTCAGCTACAACGAAAGGACACTTTAGAAAGCAGCAAGCTGCACAGAGCTCACATCATTACTTTTGTTCTCTCATTTGGTTCATAATGTTGCACATTTAAAACCCTTTTTGGGGAGATGCTGGTGAAAAACGTTAGGTAACACTTATGTTGGAGAGAGGCAAAAGGTACCCCGACTTGAAGCATTAATGTCAATTTTATAGTCAGTATTCTAGAAACAATTTTAAATTAACTTCAGATAAAACATCTCTCAGATCTCTGACAGGTGTTTTCTTTTATTTATTTGCAGCTGCATCTTTCAATTTGTTCTTTTTTTTTCTTTTCCTTCCTCGCTACAGAGAGAAACCAAAGAAGCAAGAGGCCAAGCTGCCTGCACTCAAACTCTCTGTACTTTATGAACATGAAGGAAGACATGATATGCATGAAACAACTGTAAGCAGCTGCAGCTGGCTATTTTCAAATGCACAACATACATAAATATATGTGGTATAAACACAAACAGAAAACAAAAAAAAGGATTCAGAACGAAGATTGCCTCCTGATCAGAAATGTTTTTTGAAGAAACTTTCAGACAGACGTGTAATGCTTAATTTTCTATACTGCCTAATATCAAGGATATCAAGCTGTGAGTGTGATGCCCTGCAATGGTCTGACACGGAACAGTCTGGGGCGAACAGGCTGTTACTAATGTATTGTTCAAAGGCAATGAGAAAACTCAACAGCTGCAACATATATTCTGGTAGCCTCTGAAGACCTTCATTGCCAAAGGAAATAGATGTGCAGTTCAAAAGCTCAAGTTCTGTTTTGGGAATTAGTTACTCAGAGTTTGTTTTTGTCTCATTATAATGCAAGACATCGCACTCTACCCCGACGATGTTTTACCTCTTCCTGTGTTATCTCCTCTTTTCTGAGGTTACACAGATCAGCTGAAAAGGGAATAACAAATTGTGGTTGAAGCTGGAAAAAGGGGTGCCCTGGGGGTTCAAGTATTGATGGTTGTTCTGGACGGATGTTTTTATTCTCGCAGACTTTTGAAGCAGTGGATTCTTTGCTGACTGCAAAATCAGACACTGGGGCTACAGGAGAGACAGACTGTTGGCAGAGCTGAGATATGTGGTGCAACAGGGCAAGGTTGCATCGTGCCCTGGGGGCACCTGCCCATTGCTTGTTTTGGGATGTGGTGAGAAGCTCTGTTCCAGTCTCACTTGGTTTTCCACATCTTCCAAAATGAGCACGCTGTTCGCTTTAATTTGTTGATGAGGAGTTTGGCTGGCAGGAGTGAATGAAGTCAGAGCAGCAGCAGTTGGTGCAACAGCCTCTTTTCTGGCAAAAGGCTCCAGAGGGGAAGGCAGCTTCTGCCAGGCCCTGCTCTGTGCCTGTCAGCAGAGTTCAGCCCCAGATCCAAATCCAAATGCTTCCCCCTTTCAAGGTTCAGTGCAGATACTGTGTGCGTGAGCTCGGGATGCATCCAGATGTCAGGAGCACTCAGCTTCTCCAGGATATGGTGAAGCTAGTAATCATGGGCAGGGTTTTACCACATCTGCAGGGGAAAGGAGCTGAAATCATCACCTTGTTCTGCTGAAATGCCTTCTGGAAATGTGAAGATAATGCCTTTTGGAAACATGGGGATAGCTAGACGTGGAAATATGCTGAACCTAGTAAGCAGTCACTTGTAACTGACACTGTCCCCCATCAGATGGCATCAAGCATGACCACCAAGGAGGTGGTGGTCCTGCAACATCCTTGGCATCCGCAGGTAGAAATAGAATACGGACCCACCCACTGTCCTGTGAGCAGGTTGAGAGATTGCTCTGAAGTCCTGACTCCAGAGGAAGGAGTGAGAAGTCACCCAAACATGGCCTTCTAGCTGAGTGAACCCCTTTGTCTTGTATAACTCTACCTGAGCTGCAAGCTCAGCGAGGTGCATGAGGCCACCGCCTCATGTTGTCGTCAACCCTGATTTTTAAGGATTCCTGGCTCTTGGACCCGCCCTATCTGGGCAGTCCCAAACTCTTCCCACTCCTGCATGTCCCTGGGCTGTTCCCCAGGCATAGAAGGACTGGGAAGACATGTGGGTTCCCTGACTGTGCCTTAAAGCATTTAGTGGACTCACAGTCGCTCTTGTGGGCTGAGATCTGCCTCGCGCATTGAGGCCTATTCATCTTGCTTCATGGACCTTCATAGGTTTCATGGACTTCCACCTCATGTTCCCCCATCACTGGTCAGCAGCCAGCCTGCTCGTGGGCTGCCACAGTTGTGCTGGTTTGAGCTCTTCAGAGCTCTTCAGGCAGGAATGGTCACCTTAATCACAGAATGGTTGAGGCTGGAAGGGACCTCTAGAGATCATCTAGTCCAACCCCCCTGCTCCAGCAGGGGCACCCAGAGCACGTGGCACAGGGTGGCATCCAGGAGGGTTTGGAAGATCTCCAGAGAAGGAGACTCCACAGCCTCTCTGGGCAGCCTGTTCCAGGGCTTCCTCACAGGGAGGAAGTTCTTCCTCACATGGAGGTGGAATTTCCTATGGTTCAACTTGTACCCATTACCCCTCATCCTGTCACCAGTGACCACAGAGAAGAGCCTGGCCCCATCCTCCCTACAGACACCCCTCAGGTACTTGAACATGTTGATCAAATCTCCTGTCAGCCTTCTTTTCTCCAGGTTAAACAGGCCCAGCTTGCTTAGTCTTTCCTCATATGACAGATGCTCCAGGCCCTTAATCATCTTTGTGGCCCAATGTTGACCCTCTCTAGAAGCTCCACGTCTCC
>VWPW01012833.1:0-53542 GCA_013389825.1 Crypturellus undulatus
GTCCCTTGCTGTCCCCTTGCTTCATCAGGTCGCACTCATTTTCACGGTGCTGCCATCGGAAAGGGACATTTGTCTCCTGCTTCCTCTACAGTGTCCCCTTCTCGTCAGCTCGTGGTCCCCTGTGTCCCCAAGGGGGTGGTGGTGGCCGTGTGCCACAGAACGGTTCTCCTGGCTGGAAAAGATGTGCTGCGTTCCAGGTGTTGCTATAAGGCACCCCTGGGATCACCGTTTTGGTCAAAAATGATGATGTGGGGTTTCCCTTTACGTGCATTTTGGGGGAATATTGAGTACTGGAAGGGAAAAAAGGCCCGAGTGGCATCAAAAGAGGATGTTACAGATGTTACATGGTGAGTCCTGCTGCAAGCATCGTGCCATCCCCGCAGCCCCAGAGCCCCACACGGCCGGTTTTTAACCTGGTAACGATGCAGAAACCCTCTGCCAGCCCCATTTCCCAGTAAAACCATAGTAAAACCATTAGGGAGATTCAAAATTCAAGGGCTGCTTATGGAGACGGCGTCTTCGAGGTCGCTGATGATGGGCCGTGTTGATAAGAGCGGGACCAGTTGAAAATACTCTCGATCCTCTCACCTGTGACCTTAAATTAATTGTTATTGCGGTTAGTTATTCTAACTAATGTGTGGATAGATAACAAGGGTCAGGGAAAGGAGAGGAAATCGCCCTTTTAATGCTCTGAGGAGATAATTCCTTCTGGAAACTTTGCCAGCAGAGACCCTATAGCAGCATCTTCCCCCAGGATGTGGTATCCCTTTGTCCATAGCAAACAGGGGCACTGAGACTGAAGCCTCCTCTTTTCCGAATGCAATAGGTCTATTGCTGTCTATGCTAATATTTTGGGAGGGAAATGAATATTAAAAATATATTATCCCGAATACCATAATGCCATCCCAGAATTCTGTGCTTAGGAAAGCACTTTTGGACATTCGAATGGTAAAGCTAGTTGTGTTTTTTTTTCTATTTTAATCAGTAACAATAACCTTATAATCAGTGTTTGCACTGGTTATTCTTTGTGTTTTTTGTTTAATTTCCCTCCTCTGTCTTTTCCTCCCACCTGAAGGACCAGCTTTGTGTTAGGATGTGTCTGAGTCTCGCAATTCCCTCTGTGATCCAGCCTGTTCCATCCCCGGCTGGCGCTGGAGCCATCGTGTTGCATGGTTTCCACCTGAGCCCATAAATCAGCCTGCAGTTGGATTAAATCTTAGCTTATATTCACCAGCAGTTTTGCTACTTTCACTGAACCTTGCAGTGATTTGGACGGGAGCGGAAGATTTATGCTTATTTGCAGAGCCCACGGTTCCAGGTCAGGGCTTGGACTGAGGCACCGCTAGGGAACCGCGGCTGCTCCGAGCGTCTTTGGTGGCCTCGTCCGAAGCCGGAGACATCGGGCTTCATTGCTGGAAAAACCCATCCGGCCCTTATCTCCGTGCCGAGTCTCCTCTGGGACTCAGCGACTTGGTAAAACGAGCCCCAAAACGCTGCTGTGAGGTTTGCTTGGGAAAAAGGTGATTCTTCTTCTTTGGAGAGGACAACCCTGGAGCTGTATCTGGCAGCATCAGCAGGAGAGCGTATGGCAAATCCGAGCACAGAATCAGCAGTAGAGTAGAAGAGATGTCTAATTTCTTCGTTCTGATCTCAAAGGGAAGAGAATTTGGTGCACGTGGAAGTTACAGGTGGATGGGATATCTCGAAAACCCCAGCTCTATGGCCAGGACACAAAGGTGACGGCTCCGCGATGCTGCAATGCTTTGAAATCCTCAATGTCACCCCAGTGCCACCCTGGGGCCCAAAGAGTCCCCAGTGCAACACAGGTACCTGCGGCTGTAATTTTCCTATCTGTGTTCTTGGATGTGCCATCAGGATGGCAGCGGAGACCCTGTTTGCAGCCGTGGGATGAGGATGGGGATCCGCGGGCGCCGGGGGCAGCGGGAGCCGCGGGCACGTGCCTGGGCGCACGCACGGCCCGACCTCCACGTCTGCTCCGGAGCAACCAGGGCCTTAACAATACGGCAGTAAAATATAATGAAATGCCATCATAAAAAAAAAAGATGTGGAAAAGCAGTTATTTATTTATACCTAGGGAACTAGGAATAATACACCTGCTTCGTAGCGATGGCTGGCACAAAGCTGGCATTGCATAGTGGTACTTAATAATTTTTTACCGCACTTTATAGGCTCTTTCCTGCAATTAATGCTAAATAAAATCAACATTTCTCCAAGTTGTGTTTCTGGCTCTCATTAACTCCCTTCTTGCCATTCACCATCTCTCTCCTTCTTGGTATCTTTTTCGTGTTTCTCCTGTTTTTCTCTCTGCTTTTTAGTCCTTCCTGGGATCTGCAGTCCTCCTTGTTTATCTGTTTTGCTATATTTTTCCCTGTTCTTTTTTTTCCTTTATCTCTGACATTTGACTCATCCTGATAGCTCTGTTCAGAGTTATTTTCTCGATGTTTCTTCTCTATGTGTAAATCGATCTCCTTAACATCTGCGTGTTGGCAGAAGGGGCAAAGCCTTCAAGTTTAAGGGACTTGAACCCTTCAAAGTCTCTTGGCTTTATGGCAAAATGGGCTTCATGGCTCTGCGAGGTGAATTCCAGGACTAAACCAGCCCTGGACTCTGCACTAATTGGCTTTTTCCATTTGCTTTTTAGAAAGGAGAAACTTCACAGACTCACAAAGTGCATGAAGTTCCCATCGTGCAGACAAGAATCCGCTTGCTGACCTTTTCCCCAAACTTTAAACTCCTTCCAAATGACACGGTGACACCGTTGCCTTTGGGAACTGGAGGAGAAATAGGAATTTCCGGCAACAACGACAGCAGGTAGGGTGGAAATTCTGAAGAAACAGGAACTTTTCCAAAGGGCCATTTCAACCTTGAGCTGCTCAGGACGTTGCTCTTTCTCCCGCTCTCCTCCACCACCTCCCAATACTTCTTGTTAAACCACCTCAAAAACCAAGAGCGAGAATCTCTCTCTGCACCAATTATTCCCCTACTATTTGATTTTAAAATTGCAGCGTTTCTGAATTTTGTTCCTGCACTTTTTAGCAATAAATAAATAAATATCTTGCTTTTTATATGTAAAAATGATTTGGATGAAACATTTCCCCCCTCTCCAAATCTCCTGCCCCCAAACACGTGGATTTTTTTCGAATGCCCCTGAAATTATTAATATTTATGCAAGTAGATAAAGTGAGCTGGGAGAGCAATTAAATATGGGGTTTTCTTTCCGGGTAGTAAAGGATTTGGGAACAGGTCCTTGGATAGTCTAGTAATTGCAACCCCGAACGGCTGTGCCAGTGAACCCTAGGTGAGAAACTGCCCTGTGATGCTAAAGGAGGGAGAAAACGGGTTCAAGACCCACGTGGTGAAGCCCAAAAGCCCAGGGCCGGCCCGGGAGAAATCCCGAGCCTTGTGCTCGTTGCACCAGGATGTTTCTGTTTAATCAGGAGCAGTTGCAGCCGCTGCTCCCCCTGCAACGCGGCTTTATCTGCCATCTCCTCAGCTGCGGGAAATGGGACCCACATGTTATCAGCTGAGACGTGAAGTAGAGGGGGTGATTAGGGAGGATGAGGCCACGAGGCAGGAGCAGAACCTGCTGCCGGACCCGGTGCTCCCTCCCAGCCCGGCCTTCTCCAGCCCTGGGAAATGATGGAGAGGCCGGTGTCACGGCTCCGGGGATTTATGCGGATAACGCTGAGGCCCGGTGTTGGAGAATTAGATCCACGTGTTGCTGCTACGGCTGGGCAGGTTCCCTGGGATCAGAAACGCGACTGCTTCCCGATGGATTTTCCTCATTGCATCCCGTGTCCCCAGACCTGCTGCTGGTGTCCGCGTGGGAGCTCCCACCAGGCTTCCCGCGTGTCCCTGCTAAATCCCCATCCCACATCCATACCTGCAGCGGCAGCAGGAGCTTATGGCACGTCTCTGGAATCTGATTAATCTCAAGCTAGACATAATATTAATAATTTGATATTCCCCAGTACATAACGTTTGCTCTTGCCTCCCACGTAGCCCAAGTAAACTGTTAGAGATTTGCCTCAAATAATATTATCCCGCTGTTTTTTTTCCTACTCTGAGCTTTAACCTTTCCAGATTTTCCCATTAAAATGCTCAGAGATGGAAAAAAAATAAATAAAAAATAAAGGAACAAGCTCTTGTTGGAAAACAGGAGCCTCTGAACCATGGAGTCGGCCCTTCCTTGGAGTGGATGTGGGATGGGATTGCAATGGCCTCTTTGGCATCTGTCATTGCCCAAACTCCCCTTTTTTCCCCTTTCCTCTTTTTTNGCCTCTGAATCATGGAGTCGGCCTTTCCTTGGAGTGGATTCACCCGGTGCTGGATGTGGGATGGAATTGCAATGGCCTCTTTGGCATCTGTCATTGCCCAAACTCCCCTTTTTTCCCCTTTCCTCTTTTTTCCAGGCAAAACCTCCCCGTGTTCCTGTCCTTGTTGCCCGTTGTCCCACGAGCATCTCCCTGGGGCCGCCCCTTTCCCCTCGTTGCTGCTCCGCAGGGCGCATCCCGCTCAAGGACAATGGGGACTGTCACCGGGCTCAACATCCTGCTGCCGTCGTTGCCTTTTTCACGTGAAAAGACTCGTTCTGCGTCGATTATTCCTTGCTAAGGCTTCACATTTGCCCCTGCTGAGCTGTTTTTAGCACTTCCTTTCAGGCTACAGCTCCAATTTTTTAAGATCAAGCAGAATTCTCATTTTTTTTGGCATTATTTTAAGCAATTGTCTCGTCCAAGACTCTACCTGTGTGCCCCTATCTTTCAAACGGGGCTGATGCTAATTGCCCATTTGCAATGCATTTCCAGACGCGTGGCTGTAAAGTGTTATATGAAAAAAACAGGCATTGTTATTATAAAACCTTCAGGAAAAAAATTAATAGATTCATATAACTCTACAGCCATTAAAACAAACCTTATGTGCGTGGAAGAGACCAGAGCTGAATAAACCCCGAGCAAACACAGTCTTTCACAATGAAATGCAAACTGGTTTTAATCAGCAGTGCCAAAGAAGTTTTGTTTTCCAAGGATTCTTTTCCCCTTTCCCTTTCTTTCAATCTCAGTTGCAGAAGAGCACGTTGACCTGATGAAGAGAGGGGAACTTTGCCCAACTTCTGGTCTTTGTGAATCTCACTGAAAAACCACAACAAAATGCTCTGCTTGGGCTGGCCAGGTCTCAGGATGTCTTCAGCTACACCAGGATCTCGGCCAAGCAACCCCTCTCGGTGTATTACTGAGGTTAATGCACTGCTATTTGTCCATCTTTTTTTGGGCAAAATCAGGCTGAGGCCCCACTGGATCCAAGAAGGGGCTGCCCAACTCCTTGTGTTTGTTTTCTCCAGGAAAAACATGAAGTTTTTCACCTTGCCTCACCAAAGTTTATCCTGTGGCTGTTTGGGGGTGGCTTTTGCTAAGAGGAGGACCAGGTTGTGCATCCTGAGCCGGCCTGGTGAGCCAAGAGGAGGATGCATCTTGCAAGGTGATGCGTCTTGCAAGGTGATGCATCTTGCAAGGTGATGCATCGTGCAAGGTGATGCATTTTGCAAGGTGATGCATCTTGCAAAATGATGCATCTTGCAGAATGATGCATCTTGCAAGAGCCACGTGGAGGAGAGCTGATGGATGATGCACGGGTCAACCTCACTCCTGCACGGGGAGCTTCCAGCCCCTGCTATTGTCACCCGTTTGGAGCAAACTGACACCCTCCTGGTTACACAACGAGGCCACGTGAAGACAGGAGCAGGAAACGCTCCTGTTCCTGGTAGCTGACAGTGAGATTGTGTAACTCGCTGGCAAAAGTGCCCATGTATCTACCTGCAATCTATTGTCCTCTGCTAACAGCTCTGAGTTCAGCTCATTAATGGTATTTAATCACCTACCTTCTTTTAATGACAGCGGGATGCAGGTATTTAACTACCTGTGCTCGTCCGCTAAGGTAAAGGCATGGGTTTGCATTTGTTGTGGGCTGAGGAGGTGCACAAGGATGTGCAGGAACTTTTAAGGCCTGTCAATGCCTGGCCATGCTGAGCCCCTGAGTCTCAGCTTGTGCTAAAGGCAGTTAATCCTGCATCAGCCAAGGGAAAGGAGGGAGGTGCCGAGGCCGGAATTTCCAGCACTGGGATGAGCCTGGATTTTACAAGCGAAATGTGTGTCCCTCTCATGGCAATTTCTGCATTACTGTCCCCTCCACCTCTCTAGAATGGCATTTTTGGGGGCACCACCGGAGGAACACGCAGTCTGGCAGCCCCAGAGGAAAGCAGAGGGTGGCACGGTGCCAGCTCCGGCTTTATCCCCGCCGGCACGGGGCAGATTCCGCAGGGATGAGCCAGGCCGTGCGCGTCGCTGCCAGGTGGCCGCGGTGCTCAGCGTGACTAACGCGGTGCAGGAAGATGCGCCAGCTCAACCAACACGTTCCCGTCGGGTAGGAACCTCAGAAACGCCGGACCGGGGCGAGACCCATTGCCAAAAAATGTGCCGAGACGCAGAGGGAGGGCGAGGAGAGCCCCGGGCAGTGCGAGTTGCTGAGGTCTCCGAGACTCCATTGCATTCCCATCCCGCCGGCTCCCTTTGGAAAGGTCCATCCTGGCTCCTTGCTGCAAAACGAGTCTTGCAGGCGCCGTCCAGTGCAGCCCCGGCCTTGCCGTCCCTGCTGCCACTTCCACCCTCCCATCCAGCTCCGTGAGGCCGTCCCGCGGCTCAGAGCGGAATTCCGACGCGCTGGATGCGTTGGGTCATGCAGGGCCGTCCCCAGGGCTGTAATTAGCGGTATCTGAGCTTGACGAGACGTGTTGGGCTGCATCCCCTGCAGGAGCAGGTAAACAGCTCGCACGGGCTCTGCCCCAGGACCAGCCAGGCCCCATTCCCGCGCTCCGGAATGGCTCCGACCATTCCCACTATTCCCTGCTTACCTGCAGCATCCCACATGGGATCGGCGGCAACTTGTACTGCTTTGCTATGAAAATATTTTGTCATGATTATTTTCTGTTTACAAGATCAGTCTCTCCAAAGCGAAGATATTTTGCTATTTTTCTCCCCCCCTCCATTGCTGCAGCTTCTTGTTTTCCAGTGGCATAAGTAGAAATGGAATTATTACTTTCTAGCGTTAAATTATGCTATGAAAGGATAAAAAAAAAAGCAAGGTATAAACACATCTAAAAGTTTAATTTAAAAAACAAAACCAACCCCAACCAGCTCAGCCCGTGAGCTCCTACTGCAGCCTGTGCATCAGGGTGGCTCTAAGGGCTCCGGACTCTCCAGGTTTCTCTGCTCCAATGGGATGAATGGGAACAAGGAGCATTCTCAGGAGAGGCTGAAAAAAAACCATTTATTTCCTTCTAATTGATTTTATTTACCTCACCCTTCCAAAAACTAAGGTAAAACGCAAAGCATGAAGTGCACCAGGCTGTTAAATGCCCAATCTGCACCAGCTTGGAGCTCCTTCGGAACCAGGGATCCGCCTGGAATACCTGGGGGCAGGAACATGTTGGGACAGACCAAGATCCCGGGGGAAAGCGGCCGCACAGGTAGTGCCCACAGTCCCATTCCTGCCTTTCCAAAGCCCCTTGTTAAGAGCCATCCTGCTTGTTCCCAGTCTAACACTGCGAAAACGCTAATTCCAAGACCGTCGCCCGCCCAACTCCAGCGGGTTTATTATCCTGATTGACTTACAGCATCGAGCTCTAAATTAGCCAGCTTGGTTGGAAACGTGATCGGCACCAGTAATTTTCCACTTTATGACATACTTTATACTAAATAATTTTTTCAAATCATAAATAGCAATAGTATTAGATCACTGGAGCTCATGAATTGCTCTTAAAGCATGGTGCAGAAAAGAGGGTTTTTGGTAGTACGTCCCTCAAACCCTTACTCTTTTGCCCTAATTCGATTATCACGTTTGAGAACTTTTGGTCCAAAAAGACAAGGAGAGAAAAAAAAAACCCAGCAATTATAATAATTCCATTTCAGTTTTCCATAAACTCATAGCCAAGTTGGCCAACAACTAAGACAAAAAGCATGATGGGAGGAAAAAAAAGGTATATATTGTATATTCACTTAAAACTTGGCTAGAAGCGCCTTTTTGTTGTCTAATTTTTTTTTTCCATGCCCAACTTGGCGACTCGAGACCAGCTCAAGGCCAAGTTTCTAGAGTGTGTTATTTTCCTGCGCGTGACGGGTCCAAAACGGTTTTCAAAGGCGGCGCTCGGAGGCGTTTGGGACGGAGGAGCCGCCACGATGCCGGAGCCGCCGGACGCGCCGCTCCGCTCCCGGTGTCACGAGGGCTCCGAGGGGACAGGGGTGACAAAGGCAGCGGGATGGTCGGGTGACGCCACTGCAAACGGCACCGGGTTGAGCCCGGGAATGGGTTTTGCAGCGTCTCCGTGTCCTTGCATTTGTCGGGCTCGGCCCCTGTTGTGTCTAAGCACGTCCGCTGCTTCCTAATTAAAAGAAGAAAGGAAACGAGTCTGGTCAGAAGTGAAAGCAGCCTGTTAAAGGGGGAGGCGGAAAAAAAGACCAAGCTGTTCCTGTCATTTTTCTTTCATCTATAACGTCCCAGCCTTTGCATAAGTGATAGTTTTGTCGTGATAAAATACAAAATCCTTTTTCTATAGCTCAATGCTATTTCTCTTTTGAGTCGTTCATTAAAAACACTGCACTGGAACCTATATGAAGACCGGGGGCTTGGGTTTATTCTTGTCTGGGATCATTTCACTTTGAAAAGACAGGGTGTTAAAGTCAGCTGCAATTGTCCAGTTGAAGTTTTCATTAACCTTGAGCTTTCAAACACAACTTAAAAATCCAACCCAGCAAAAAGAAAGAAAAATGCAATGGCAAATGCTGCACTAGTTGCCTTTTAAAACCCTTCCCCAAATAATTTAGGAGCGACAGTTGCTTTAACTGAGATAGGAGCCTAAGAAGTCAAGTGTCAACTGTATTTTTGATGGGTCCTTTCCATGTCACGGATCATCCTATTTTCACATGCTGTTTTTTGCTCTCATTTAGATGAATTCATTCTTCATTGACATCTCAGCGACCAAAGGAATATTTAATTCTCCTATGTGCACTTAGAGGGTTTCTTGGGTTATAAATGTAGGTCAAACAAGACTCAAGAAAAGCTAGAGATGCTTGTGGTGTGCAGCAAGATGCACACAGATGGCTCGTTATCACCAGGACCATGTTGGGAATGCAAACGCCTCAGTCTGTTCCCATGATATGAATCTCTCTCGGGGCTGCTGAACCTCTCGGAGCATCGGGGTGCCTCGTGCACGATGCTCGTGTTCAGCTGACCCCGCAGAAGCCCTGGAAAAGCAGCAAATTCAAATCTAGCTTTGCAGACCGAGGGTTTGAGAGCAACCCTGTGAGCTGCAGGCTCAGCCCAACTTTTGGTGCTCTAAAAGCAGACTGACCCATTTCTGTAGGATTCTGCATGTTTCCAGAGTCCAGATGGACCTTTTGGAGGTCCTGCCCTTGTGGCATCTCTGCAGGGGTGAAAATAACTCAGCAGAAGCCCTTGCCCGTGGGTCCAGCCCAACTTGGGCTCAAAGACTATGCAGAAAGCAAGGACCGAGCGCCCGAAAGATTTATGTTGGAACTAGATCCCCACGGATCCGACCGTGAGCAACACCTCCATCCCCTCCCAAATCTTCCAGACCTGACCTTTCACAATCACCATTTCCTGCCCAATAACTCCAAAGAAAATAGAACCGCTAGCTGGTATTTAATGGAAATCTGTGCAAAACTTGTCAAAATACACCACCGCGCCTGTCAGATGCCTGGGACAAGACCTCTACAGTAGTTTCCAGAAACCCAGTGCAATTACTTACATTTTAAATTATCTTTAATTGTTGCATGTGAGCTACAGAAACGTTTTTCCCCACTCTGCAGCAAGACCTCGCGATTAGGAGTCACCCCGTAATTGCGGCTCTAATAGGGGAGCTGCGGCGGGTCAGCCCCAGGGTTAGCGCGGGCCGCAGCGCCGCGAACGCGGCCGCGTAAGGGAGTAAGTGGAAGTGACACATCACAACAGTCCCATCAATTACCGAGCAGCAGTTCGGAGTGTAAACTTTTTAGTGCATCTAATTGCATCACCAGATGTTTTAATCCAGGCTGCTTGCTCCTCTTTTGCCATCAAATGCTGCACATTTTGAGCTCAAGCTCCTCATATAAAAAAAAACAAACCCAAATCCAGCTATGAAATTAGGTTAAAAACTGTCTTTTTTCTTTGCAATAAGTGAGCATCCTTTACCCAGCCAAGAGATTACTCAGGTTCACGTTATCATTGCAGTCACAACCTTGCAAAGCGACCCGGTGCTCTTGCTGACACCAGATCTTGGAAGCAGAGCCCAAAGCGGCGCTGCCCAACAACGCAACGGACAAGAATGACGTGAAGCACGTGGAAAATGTGGAATAAGTAATAAAATTATAAATAAAACAAATACAATAAATTGGGAAGGCAGTTTTGCTCATAATGATTTGTGTTCCTAGTAACCCAAGCCTCCCTTACCTTTGGAAAATTGCATGTTTTTCCAGCGGCCGCAGGTGAGGGCTGCGGGGTCGGAGCGCACGGAGGCGTTCGGAGGGATGCGGATTGCAGCGCCCTGCCCGAGGCCTCCCTCGCAAGCCCTTGCATCACGAGCTCAGGAAAAATCACTTACTCAAGCAGCTGGTGCAGGAATTTTGGCCAGAAATGCCTCTTGGCTCATTCTGGCTAGAGAAATTTGCACTGCTGCAGTTGCCCAGACGCACCACGGCATTCCGGAAGGATTATTTCCCGGGTTTGCTGGGATCCGAGCGGTGCACGCTGTCCCCGACGGTGGTGCCCGTGGTGCTGCGCTCGCCCAGTGACTCCCAGTGGGTGCCCTGGGGACACGGTGCGGGTGCCAAGGCTGGACCTCAGCCTGCTGGGTGCCTGCAAGGCCCCTGCGTGCCCAGCGGCCTCTCTTTCTTAAGGAAATGCATATATGCATCTATATATAACAGCATAAAAATGGAAAATGCAAAGAGAGCAGTGCTCAAAAGCTGATCGTTACATTAAAAATATAAAAATATAAAATTAAAAATATAAAGTGCTTGTCTGCTTTGCTCGGCAGCGATGCCCTAGCTCCTGATTAGCAATGCTTAGAGAATAAGCTTATCAAATCTATGAACTATGGTTTATATTTGTAATTATTTAAAGGTCTGTTGGAACCTGTGGATCATCCTGGGTAATGGGAACCTGCTTCTGAAGTCAATAGGACAGAAAGAGTGGCAGGGCTTGATACAGCCATCCTTCACCTCCATCCTAATTAACCCGGTGCTCATTTATATGTAGTCCATTGGGAATGGCTTTAATGCAAGTCAGGAATACAACTTAAACTCCTGACTTCAACTGTGAATATTTTATATTCAAATTGTAAATGCAAAAGGGAGGATGAAGCCCAAAGGAGTGAAGTAAGTTGCCCACCACCATAAAGAGAAGCAAAGCTGGTTAAATCCTGGGGACTGTCCCTTTGTGGTATGGGAACAGCTCGGAAAAGCCTCCTTTGAGATGGTTCCGTTGGCAGTGCTGGGAAAAAAAGGCAAAGGAGAGAAAAAAGTCCAAGGAGCGTATGAATTGCAGCTATTCTTTAGGTGAACGAGCTGACTTTGGAGTGCGCTCTGCCATTAGGGCTGATGCGGCTCCGACCGGCCCCGATACGGTGAAAACCCCCTCGGCGTGCCAGTATTGAAAACTGTTGGTGCATTAGCTGCAGCCTTTGCCAGCGAAATAATGTCGTCCTCTTTGTTTATTATATTGAAACCTGATAAAAGAAAGAGGCAGAGACGGGAGGGAAAAAAAAAAAAGCCCATTTTGCAGTGTGAGATGAATGGTCTCGTCTGGGCTGCAGGACGCGGCCGGGCGCTGCGGATGCTGCTCCGGGGCTGCCGGCACCGCGTTGATGTGGGGATTGTCCCCCCCGGGCTCTCTGCATGTTGCCGGGACCTCTTTCCAATGTGATGGCACCAAAATCACCATAACTTAGAGCATCAGAGCAAAGCAAAGTCTCTCCAAAACACGAGGTTTAATTTAGCCAGTTCTTTGCTCATGCGAGCGTGGCAGGACGCAGGAACAGCCCTGCAAGCCCCTTGGATGTCCTGGGCACCCTCAATATGCTTCCAAAATATGGGAACTGCCCCAGTGCACCCAAAGAGCCTCTTGTAGAGGACGTGGGGAGGCTCCATCCGCCCTCCTCATGCCAGGGATTTGCAATGGGAGAAAATGAACCCCGAAATGCCCATCCCAAACATCCTCCTGCTCCTGGTCTCCTGGTCCTGGAGATTCCGAGGGCTCCAGCCTCTCCCCGGCCCACGGACCCCCGCAAAGCTGCCTCCGCTGAAGGGGTTGGTGCTTTGCAGATTGTTTCCAGGCCCCCGGAGGGTACAAAGGCTTCTACCTCCTCCGGCCCCGAGACTGATCCAACAGCTGCAACTATTTCGCTTTTAATTTACTCGATACAGGCTTGTCTCTGCTTAATCCATCAGGACAACTTCGAGGGTTCCTGACCCATAAATCCAGGAGTTGGGGGGAGAAAGGGGGTTTGGAGGGGAGGAAAAAAAAAAGAGAAAGCAGAAGAGAAAGGAAAGGATTTTGAAAAATTGTGTCTCGGGGGTAGTCAAATGTGCTCTGCTGCCGCCCTGCAAAGTGCGAGGCCGTTGCGGTCAGTCCTGCTCCCTCCTCCTCCTCCCTGGGCAGGGAAGATGCCAGGGACACGAGTCCTGGTCCCTTCTGTGTCAAACTGCCCTTTTTGGGGGTTTTGATGTGTTTTTATTTCCTATTTTATTTCCTGTTTTATTTCCTGCAAACCAAATCCCTTTGTTTAACCCAAAGGGTAAAGAGAAAAAGATGAAAAAAAACCCAAAACCCTCTTCCTAGAGCTTCTTATGCTGCGCAGGGCTCGGTGCCCATCCAAGCGCTGGGCTCTTTTTGGGGCAGAACTGCTCTAAATCCATCAGCTGCCACGCGGCTAATGTCTAATTAGCCACGGGTGGGCATGGGCTTTGATTGTAGGGAGACCCCCAGGCGACGGGGCAGGATCGAGGAGCCGCTTCTGCACCTCTCAATCATCCCGGGACACGCGGAGCAGGAGGGGAGAAAAATGAGCTGCAAGGAAAGGAAAAGAGTGGGAATTCTGCAATATTAATGCGTGCACGTGTGTGCGGCCACACCGCAGCGCCCGGAATGAAGAACACGCGCTCGCACATTAATAACAATAATTAGTAACATCACTGCAACATTAACTTACGTAATATAACATTTATAAAAATAATGCATCACTGTCGCTTAGGAGCAAGTCCAGGAGATTATTTTTTCCTCTACCATCCTCTGTGATTTTAAGCAAGGAGACAAGTTTCCTTCGTAAGGAGAAGAAGGGTGAGATGACTCATATTGTTTTAAGCCATATTTTTTCTTTTTCTATGATTTATATATATGTACACCCCTATAATTTATTTATTTGTATTATTTTCATTAGCTTTCCCCTTGCCGCAGTGAGGGCTCCCTAAGTGGCTCCATCCCTCCCTCCAAGTGCGGACAGCGAGACCACAGAGACAAAATTGATGCTAAGTGAGAACATTTCAAGACAGAGAATTTTTCTACTTCAAAAACAAAGGGAAAAAAAGCCTTTTTCAAACCCGACGTCTCCATTTCTCACTCTAATTGTTCCGCTGCAGCCGGCGTAACAATGCCGCGGTTTATTGGGAAAGACAAGAGGGATTTTTTTTGAATTACATGTAGATATAGAAACTGTATAGGAAAGGTTCTAATTATAACTATTAAGCTCAGAGAATAAAGGGATCCAGTCTTCCTCGCGAGCCCGGCGGTTAGGAGTTATGCAATACCTTGTGTGCTTCAAAATGTGTGGTGAACGATGCAATTCTTTTTTTAAAAAGGAGGAAGAATTATTTTTATTTTATTAAAGTCACCCTCAACATTGTCCTGCTCTTGGTGACTGTCTCTGCCTCCTTCCTGACACCCTCTGTACAGAGCAGATGGGGAAGAGCTTTTGGAGAGGGCACTTTAAATAACAATAATGCCAGTAATGCTAATAATAATAATAATAATAAAGCTTGCTGATGTGCAGCATCTCATTGCTTTTCTCCTGGCTCTTCCTGTAATTCTCGGAGACCACACTTTAAAATTGCAGGGTGATGACTATTCGGGGATTAGGGATTAACATGGTGGTTTGATTGCTTGTCAGAGCCTTAAAATAAACACACAGATTAAAATAATTCAATTTTCTCTCCCAGTTCTCATCAATAACGAAGCAGATGATTTTAAAGCCCACGGTTTTCATGCAGGCCCTAATGGAAAGATCCCACGGGATGTAACGAGACGGATTTTCTGAGTCATCTCATGATTTTGGGCTGGATCTCTCTGATTTCTGCAGATAGATGCAGCAGGTTCTGTAGGATCCAATGGATTTCCAGGGCTCAGCAGCCCGGCAGATCCCTCAGTGGATCCTGGGCTGTTGTCTCTCCAGGATGGAGTTATCCTGAATGTGGCACTGGGGACGCAGAGGTGACATCTGTCACCTCCCAATAAGGTTTCTTGAGGGACAAGCTACATATTGAAGATAAAGACTGTAAGAAAAAACACTGCAATTTCAGGAACTTTGATGCAAGAACTTCTCTGTTAACATCTCTCCATGTAAACCATGTAAACCATGCTATATAATATCATTAACATCATATTACATATAGAAGAACACCAATATGTTCGTAATGAAGAGGAGCAGATCAGAAACACCCGAAACAGAGCAATGCTTTTGCTATATTGCAAAGGAAGATTCCAAACCCCCCCACTTTAGACATCTCCCCCAGCNTATCCTGAACGTGGCACTGGGGATGCAGAGGTGACATCTGTCACCTCCCAAGGTTTCTTGCAGGACAAGCTATATATTGAAGATAAAGACGGTAAGAAAAAACACTAATTTCAGAGGAGCTTTGATGCAAGAACTTTTTTGTTAACATCCCTCCACGTAAACCACGTTACAGAATATCATTAATATCACATTACATACAGAACATCAATATGTTCGAAATGAAGAGGAGGAGATCAGAAACACCCCAAAGACAGCAATGCTTTTGCTATATTGCAAAGGAAGATTCCAAACCCCCCCACTTTAAACATCTCCCCCGGCTTGCAGCTTGTCTGCAAGGGTCGTGTCTGCAGACGGCAGCGAAGACACCTGGATTATGTTCACGTCCCGCCACTAACTTACGTCTGACAGCTCCAACCCGGGAGGACACTGCTCCTAAGTGCTCTTGTCAGGGGCTGAGTTACTATTAAGGAGGGTTTCCAACAGGGCTTTAAAACAAACAGAGCAGAGGGGCTTTATCAGTGACAATAAAATCCCGTGGGATGAGCGGATGGCGGCTTGGGATGCTCTCGCTGTGCATGTTCTCACCTCCAAAGGGAACGCGGGAGGAGGAGGATGGTGCAGTGACCACCCAGCTGATGGATGGGGAAGAGGTTTTCGTGGTGGCAATCACAGAAACCCAAGGGCACTCGTGTCCATGCGAGTGGCCCCGCATCTCCCTCTCACGTTGATTCACAGCTTGGAAGGACGTCCCAAACCACAAATCCTGCAGCGAGCCATGTAGCAAGCTCATTTATTCAGCCTGCATTGCAGGGAGTTGGACTTTGTGTCTATTATTCTATTTATGACCAGACGTGAAAATAATAACTCTTTAGCAGAGGCTCTGCAACCACAAGTGGTCAATTCGATGCAGGGCTTAAGAGTTCTCCTGGACTCTCTTCTGCCTTTAGGCTTTCACCTAAGCTTCTCCTGTCTTTGCTCAGCTAGAAAACTCCATCCTATCCTGGCAGACAATGATCTGGATGCGATTTCTCACGTTACAGACTTGTTCTGAGCAATAAATAACGTGGGGATGATGCTGTTAGCAGGCAGAGTGGTGCAAAATAGGGTGTTTTTGCAGTATTTGGGTACTGGAGCCCTCACTCACGCAGTCAGTTTGCTTCAAGGGCTTCTTCATGATGCTGAGCAAGAACAGACCAGGCCTACCGGCCACCCATTTGCTGGATGGGGCTTTACTGGGTCTTGGAAACCCTGCTGTGATGCCAATAGTTAATCTGCGAGGTGCAAAGCTTGGTATTCAAAAACGCAGGAGGCTCCTTGAGCTGCAAAGACTCCAAAAGCGACTTGAGGAGCTTGGGATGGAGCGACCGGCTGCTTCCCGAGGGACTGCAGCCTGTGGGATGGCTCTGCACGGGAGCTTGGCCCTGCGAATGCAGCTGAGCGTAGCCCCGGCACCAAAAAACCCAATGTTGAGACATGTGAAATGAAGGAGACACCCAAAAAACAGGGTTTCAGCACCGCACAGCTCTCCCCTCGAGCTGCTCATTGCAAATCCTATCAAACCAGGAGGAAAAAACACATTCATGGCTTTAAATATGCCACGACTTTGAGCTACACTACACCTAGTCCAGGTTGCTGTTTTATTTCTCTTCCCAGATTTCTTGTTTGCTCATTAATTGCTTTAGTTGCAGGAGATTAGATGACTTCTTAAAATTTGTCATGTAAAAAGAACATAAAGTCATTTTTTTTGTGTTTTTTTCCCTTTGCAAATGGAAAAGGAAAAGTAAAGAGACTTTTTTTTTTCATTTATATGCAGCTATTTTTTAATTTTCTTTTGAAAAATGTTGCCAGTACCCAGAAGTGTCGAATTCTAACACGCAGAGCGAATAATGTTGTTTTTTAGCTGGTAATAGTCTGTGTTTTTGTGGCTGACTATTGGGAAATTTTTAACATATTTCTTCGTCCTGTACTTTCAGGAGATGAGATGACTTTTTAATGTTCCAATGCAAAAAATAAAACGCATAAAGAAAGCGCATCTTATTCTCAGGAATCTTGAGGACTTCCCTTCCTTAGAAAGCAGAAGAACTGATGGGATGGGGACTTTAGCCATATAAATCTGTAACGGCCAGAAACCTGATGGTCCAGATGTTGTGTAGAATTTATGCAACTACTTGTGCACTTTGCTGTGGATTTAAGCTGGATAATTTCAACGGGGACCTAAAGAACATCTCATATTGCATCTTTAAGGCAATTTCTTTCTAGTGAAGACAGGTATTTTGAGCAGCTTCGAGGATGCCATCCTGTGCCTTGGGGAGGGCTGGTGCTGTTCCTGAGCCAGCGGAGCCCAGGAAAACCTCAGGAACTCGCTGAGTTTTCCACGTCCAGCAGTAGTTGTTGTTGGAGCATCCTGGTTGCATTACAAATTTGCCGTATTCCCATGGTTTTTCTCATGGAATATTTTGCTGTCTAGGGATGCAACATGCATCCCTAAGCTGGTGTGGGCTCTACCCGAGGCTACGGGATCTCCCTGCAGGTTTGAGGCTTCCGGGACATCATGTCAACCCAGAGCATCCTCAGGCCGCCGCTAAGGACACGAGATGCCACCTCCCTGGGCAGTCCCCTCCTGGGGGTAAACTCTCATTATTCACCACGTAAAATTTTATGTTTCGAGCAAATGGAAAATGGATTTTATTTTTTTTTTATTTAAAAAAATCTTTTTTTTTTTCCTGAATGTTTTATGGCTGCAAAAACAGAATTTGTGGTTTGAACTGTTCAGGTTTGATGCAGAGGGCTATGGAACCTTTTATGTAACCCGCTGGCCTGAATAATTATCAAAATATTTTGCTTTCCACTCTTTCTAAGCCTTTGCATCAGGAAAAAAAAAAAAAAAACCCGTGTACGCAACCTTTTGACCACAAAATCCTAATGCTAAGAGAGCCCCTTCACAAGGGCGCTCCATTGCAGGGAGCTCTGGGCTGGGATGAGCACGATGCTCCAGGGACAACATCCCACTCTTGGAAGTGGTACCAGGATGTAAGATCCAGTGCTTTGAGAAGGACCTTGGATCTGCTCTATCCCCCCTGCTCTACAGTGAAATATTATTTCTGTTGTTATTATTAGCCCCACGGGACTAGTTGAAATCCATCATGCAAGGTGATATCGACAGGCTGGTCCATGGTGAGAGAGTATTTAAAAAAACTACTTATATCTCTATAAAATATATCTCTATTAAAAATGCATTTCAAGGGAAAGTGTATTTTGATAATTTTGTATAGCAAACAGGAAAAAAGTGCTACGTCCAATCTCACCCGCTGATTGCTTCTTTAAATGGAAAGTTAGGATTTTGATTACATTAATGTTTATTTTAAGTCTTTCCTTCCCTGGAAAATATCTTTTTTTTTTTTTTTNCGTTCCCTGGAAAATACCTTTTTTTTTTTCCAAGTCTGTTCTATGCTCTCAGCTTTCGGCCATCACCTTTTGGCTGCCGAATCCCCAAAAGAGCATCCCTGCCGGGCGGGATTTCGGCTCCGCATCCCTTCGGGTACCGTCACCGTGGCTGGTGTCACTCCGTGCAGCACAGCTGGATCCCCAGGAACGCGGTCGTCCGCCTGAGCCCCATTTTTTGGTCCAATTTCTCCCAGATTCTACTCGCCTCTTGCAGCCAGGGTCACGGTTTTCCTGCCCTAGAGCACTAATTAGACGGGGTTGTTAAGAGGAGGTCGGAAGGGAAGAAGGGGACACGGTGCCTGTCACAGAGCTGGTCCCGCAGAGCGCCGGAGCCGGAGCAGCGGGATGGGCAGCGCTCCCAATTAGACACCTAATTTCTCTCCCGGAGCCGATTGTGGCCTTTGGCCCCGGAGCCAGAAGGCTGGATCGCTGCTGCTCCGCCGATTAGTAGTTAATTGAGGCTTTTCTGCCCCAAAGCCTGGAAACGCCAGGATACCGGGATACGGGCTGAGCTGGAGGAATGTGGATGCCCCGGAGCATCCTCTGCCTCCCCCGGTTTCTCCCAGCAGGTGACGGGAGCCGAAACTGCCATCCTGGGGGCAGAAGGCGACTTCAATGGGCCGGCGGCAGCAGGATGCTCCGGCGGCAGCGGGATGCTCCCGCGCCGCCGACTTCCCGGCTGGGCAGCGAGTCCATGCAATTCCCGGGATTTTAACCCTGCTGATGCCGCAGCCGCTGATAGTCTGAGTGTTTCTTGCTGTCCTGAAGCCTTTTGGGATATTTGGCATGAAAAGGTCCCCCATGAACTCCAATCAATCCAAGTGAAATCACTTGCTTTAAGTAGCCAGGAAAATCTAGAAAGAAGTCCCCTGTTCCTTGGAAGTCAAAAACTTCTGGTTACTGCTCACCCAAACATGTTTTTTTCCCCTAATTCCAGATCTGTTCAAATTCCTCTTGTTTCTAAGGAAAACCCTCTCCAGAAAGGGCTGGATAATGTTCACCCAGAGCCTCGGCCTTTTTTTTTTTTAAATCCCACATAGTGTTTTCTCACCAGCGTAACTGGATTTCATCCCTACGCAGCACGGCCTGGTTAGAAGCGGGTTGCAAAAATAGCAGCTTTTGCCAAGAAATCCTAAACACCCTTTTTACAGGGAGACTCTGCAACGCAGCCGCCCGGCCGGGGATCCCATTGCAGCCCCCCTGGTGCCAATTCACCCCCATGTTTTCTGCAGCTTCCCAGCATCCCAGGATGCCCGTTGGGAATAAATAAGGAGCTCAGGAAGGGCCAGGGCTCATGGGCAGCCCCTGGAATGAGCAGGGAGCGGAGTCCATGATCCCCAATCGCTGCAGTGATATAAGGAATTAATTGCCGGTGCTGCTGACTAACGCTCGCATCAACACCTCGGGGCCGCCGCGGCAGCTCCCGCTCTCCGGGGACAGCCTTTCCACATCGTTTGAGCTAATTGAGGTAATGGAGAAATTGTTCTCATGCCAAAACACTTGCTTTTATTTTATTTTTTTTCTTTCTCCCTCTTCTTCTGGTGAGATGATAATATTGAGAAAGCAACCGGCTGCTGCATAAGGAGCAGGGCAGCGTCTCGAGAAGGGTGCACGTGTGGCCAGAAACCTGCAGCTTCTGCTGCAACGTGGCCAGAAATGCTCCGTTTTATGGAACACGTTGCTGAGGAGCGCCCAGGATTTGCAGGCAGAGACGGAGTCTCCGCTCCCTGGATTCGCCCTTGTGCCGAGTTTGTGGCTCCGGGTGCTGCCCAAGGACAGGGTGCTGTGACCAGGGCTGCTCCTTGCCCAAAGCGAGTGCTAATGCCCCAAAATTGCGGAGTTAATCACAGCAGAGGTGTCTAGAGGCCTCTAGTGTCCAGAAAGGACAAGGCGAGCCCGGTGCCGAGCGGCCGGGTCCGTGACCAAGATGAGTAGCATTAGTCTTATTAAAACTCATATTAAAACATATAAAAACTCATATTAAACTCACCTTCAAGCTGCTTGCTCATTATTCACGTGCAGAACAAAGGCTCGACTCAGTGCAAACCCACCTGCTGTGTGAGCAGGAGCCCAAGGCGCCGGGCTGCAGCGCTGCAGGGGCCGTTGGTGCAATGCAACCCCAAATGCAACACAGCAGCTGGTGCAGGGACAGGAATGCAAAGCACCACCAAGGTGGTGCATGCATGCTAACAGCTACCAACACAAAACAAGGCAAAAATCCTCCCTTTGGTTAAAAGACTGAGTTCTCCTCAGATGAAGGCTGCTGGTCTTCCCAAACTCACCCAATTAGCAACATCCTCAAAGAGGGGAGAGCGACGGGAAAAGAAACTTCATGCACCGATGCAGCCCTGGCCAAGCTCCCACATGGAAAAACACCCCTGTGCCCTCGCTGGGTCTTGGCATCACTTTAGCCAAGTGCAACCCTGCAAGATTGTGATGCAAACAGTGACTGCAAATAGTGCAAATTGTGATGCCAGAAAGCCCGGAGCCGCCGGGCACAGGGACATTCCCACCAGGACAGGGCACTGCGGCGTATTCAAACCCGGCTGCGTTGCCCTTAGGGAATAAAAGCCACCGCTCAATTAACTGCTGCTGCCTGTTCCCAATCACAGAAAATCTGGAGAAAACGAGACTGCAAGTCATGTCTTCTTAATAACTTTGGGACTGTGTGGCCACCTTGTCCCAAATTTGAGCAATCCTCATAGCATCAGATATAAGTTCATATAAATTCCATGAAAATCTAGGGCTGGAGAAAGCAGGGATAACTTCCTGATTGAGGAGAGCACAAGTGCTATTAGACACTGAGGAATCTGCCTCTGGCAGATCCATCCTGGGATTACAGGGAAAAGGCTCAGCAGCAGCTTGTCCTTATCGGACCCCAGATTTGGGGTCTAGAGGGGTTTTTTTTGCCGGGGTCTGCACATGCCGAGGGCCCAGGCATCCTGCAGGACCCTGATCCAGGTGTGCAAATGGGAATGGGGAACATGGGCAAAGCGGGAGCTGTGGAGTTCACGGCAGGNAAAATCTAGAGCTGGAGAAAGCAGGGACGCTGGGGAATCCACCTCTGGCAGATCCATCCTGGGATCACAGGGAAAAGGCTCAGCCACAGTTTGTTCTTATTGGACCCCAGATTTGGAGTCTAGAGGGTTTTTTTGCCGGGCTCTGCACACACCAAGGGCCCAGGCATCCTGCAGGACATTGATCCAGGTGTGCAAATGGGAATGGGGAACATGGGCAAAGCGAGAGCTGTGGAGTTCACGGCAGGGTGAGCATCCTGCCGTGGGGAAGCAGCAGATCCCGAGGGGATGCAGCTCTTCCCGGACGGGTCTCTGCCCTTCCACTTAATCAGCAATTAAGGCAGGAGAGGGCATGTAACGGTGCCGTATATTAGCTTATCTCAAATGGCAGATCAAGGAGGAGACCACTTTAAACCTGGAGCTGGTTTATCTCTTCGGAGGAATGGAGCATTTCTTCCTCTCTGTGATTTATACCGACCTGGCACTTGCATTTACACTAGTAAACCAAGTTCTGACAAGGACCTCGTTAAACGCTGCAATCCATCAGCGGCTCTGACAAGCATCCTTTGGCTACCTTTGGGGGTGATCGACACATATGTATCTTGGGGCTTACACACATGCACAAATCCAAATACTCTGACGCCATCGTGCATGTGCATGCACGATATATAATTTTTTACAACTTGGTTCAACATCCTGAAAGGCTTTTTGGAGTTGAAAACAGAAGTTATGGACAAGGGAGAAGGGATGTGCTCAGTTCACAGTAACACGGATGGGTCAGCAGGATCAGGGGTCTCTTCCAGACCATGGAATATCCTCACATCCCCCCGGACCAAACTGTGGGAAAGCTGGGATGGAGCAGGAGCCACATGCTATATGGACGTGTATATTTATAAGAAAAGTCAGAATTAAATCTTTCGGAGATTACATTCAGAAAGTACACAGATGTTAAACTAAGAAATAAAAACGAGTTAAAGTCGGTCAAAACACAAAATTAAAAGAAAATAAACAGTTTAGAGGCAGCGGTTAAACCCATCATATCGTAACTCCATTTTCACATCCTTGCTGATGCTGTATCAAACCTCAGGACTCAAAATGCCTGATTAAGGGGAGATGACCACATGGGTCATATATATCGAATATATATGAAGTCTGCAAATCCTGGAGACTTCATACAGGAGTTGTGCTCTCCATGTACAAGGTAACCAGGCAGAATGGGGCGAGGAGCTCCCTGCAGGACCAAGAACACAGATGGCCGAGCCCCGCATTGACTTACCCATCACACCGTGTCTCCTGACTAAATGAAAAGGTCGTTTCCCCTCTTTGCCATAACAACATGGTCTAAAAATAAACTCTTGCCTTAAAAAATATCTCCATTGGCCTTTAAGAAGAGAGAGAAAAATAAAGAGGGGGAAAAAAAGGAGAGAGGGAGAGAAGAACAAGAAAAAAAAAAAGAAGAAAGTCCTAAGTTGCGCTGCTCTTGTTGCCAACATCCACAAAGCCTCTTCCAAATCGCCTCTCATTTACATGCATGTTTATTTGGTTTTCATGGCTGTCTGGAAGTCAGGACTCCCCTCCCCATCTCTCGGTGAAGACAAAGATGCGACGGGGCAGAGAAACCCGAGCTCCTCTCATCACGTCCACCCCACGACCACGGCTGCGTTTGGGGCTGTGCAAGCCACCAGCGCACGTGTGCCTATAGGCGCCTTATAAAAAGGATGATAAAAAGCAAAGCATAAAGAGATACACACGCGAAATAGCCCTGCCAGGCCCCTTCTATGATGATGGGTAGAAATGCTCCATCTCTGAGCTTTTTGTGCCTGGCTTTGTAGAGAGTGATCTTCCGCCTGAAAAGATTACATTAGTTTCATCATATTTCTTTAAATAAATTATTTTATTTGTTTTTATTTATGCTACAATTGTGCAAAATATCTGAGCAAGGGATTGAGGCTACAGCACATCTGAACAGGGCGTCTGGAAGCGTGCTTTCCTCTAAAGACACATGCAATTCTTACGCTTCCTGGTAGAAAAGGCTTTGGATGGTATTTAGAAGGACAAACTGCACCCTCTGAGGATCCAGGAGTCTAAAACACAGAATATCATTTACTTCTGAGAGGCCAGCAAAATCTGCGCTGGAGTGTGAAACGGAGGAGATGTAATTAAAGCTTGAATAGCCTATTGATGTGCTTAACGGGTATTTAAATCACACTCCATGTGGCTCTCATTAGACTCACCCTCATGCTTAACTTTAAGCACTTGCTTAGACTCAAGTGGAAGCACCAAAAATACCAGTCTGTGCGTAGGCAAACGTGCACCGCTGTGTCCGTGTGCTTGGGGATGTCTCGATCTTGCTGCTCCCCGTTGGCTGTTTCTGGATCAAGGTGCTGATCCATGCTGATCTGATCCGCATGCTGATCCATGCGGTCTCAGATGAACTCCCCAAACCCTTTTTTATATTTTTTTTCAGGGAAGGTGCAACAATCCTTAAAAGCACCTGGATAACAGGGACCAGAAATGGCTGGTGTGCCCCAAAGTCTGAGAGGGCTTCGGAGAGCACTTACCATGACGGGCCATGAGGAAGGGATGTGTTTCTACCCAAATGGATATTTCAGAGCTTTTATAGTCTCTGTTTTGACTGCCTAATGTACAACTGGGAGGCACAGATCAGAATCTCTCCTTGTAATCCTGGAGCATCAAATCCGAGCTCATTTTATCCAACATTGCACCCGGCATTGCAGACTGGACATCTCTGTGATATCAATCAAATTCACAGACAACTTCTGAACTTTCTAGGAACCTTCTTCCCCACTGCCTTGAAGCTCCTCCTGGTTGGGTCTATGGGAAGCCAAGAAGCTTTTTGGTTATCACCATCAAGCTGTTTAAGGCTTTGCTATGAGAAGAGATTATTTTGCTTTGAATGACTAAAACTGTACAATTTCCCCAATGTAGACGAAGCTCTCCTAATATAAAAACACTTATATTCATATGGCTTAATTCTGTATGAGAAACACCATGAGCTTAGGTGATATAAGGCACCCTTATGCTGTCCACACTACAGGATATTGCTGTTATAACTCTATGGGTAAAATATCACTGCCTTAGCCAACATAATTATACCAGCACAAAAGATACTGTGTGTAGACCAGAGCTACGTGTGCCACTTCCTAATACTTTCACAGGGCACTTTTGGCCACTGTTGTACCCAAAGAAAATCATTTCGTTCAGACAGAGCCTCCGCAAACCCCAAGCAGCAGAAAAATAACTGGCCAATCTACCTGCGTCAACAGATCCTTGTGCCATAGGAAGCCAGTGCCAGGGGAGCTGGTTCTTAGCTGCAGAAAGATGTTTCCCTCTCGTTTTCCCGTTAATGAATTTACAATCTAGGCAATGCAAACGCCGCGGGTGCAGCTCCTCCGTGCAGGATGAATCATGTTGCATTAACGCGGGAGACAAAACGGGCTCATTGTGCAGCCTTGCCGAGGAACACCTAGCTGGAACGTGCTTATAACTTAAAGAGTAAGGTCTGTTCTAGCAGCCAAAACAGCTTTCCGGAGCAGCAAGTCGTGAAGACCTTGCGGTGGTTGAGAGATCAACCAAGAGATCAATCAAGGTTGAGAGGTGGTTCCAGCCATCAGCTCCATCACTGCCTTCTCGTGGCTGTTGGGCTATGCAAGGCTTCTCGGGATGTCTTTCTCTGAGCCTTAGCTCAGTTATTCAAAACGAGGACAACAGTTAAGTGAATTGCTTGGATTTTGGCCAAAGAGGCCAGGATACCCTGAACTCATCTAATCGCGGAAGCAAAGTAGCCCTAGGCCTCTGCAGCACTTGGATGAAAGGCCGGGCCAAGCCAAGGGGTCATGGTGGAACATTAGAACAAATAAATCAAACCAGCTGGGAGACTCCGTTTGCTCCTAGCATTACCTCGGAGCTGACGGATGTGAGGAAGAGAAGAAAGGAGGAGTTGATTCCCCATCCTGTCGCGGGAATGACAGCAGGAATGACAGCTGCTCGCCCGTGTGCGGGGCAGAGGGAGCTCAACTGCTCCCATCAATCAGAGAGGGCTGGAAAACCACGCTGGGGCCTCAGAGATGGAAAAGAGGAGTTGGAGAAAGGCGGTGGGTTGTGTTTGCAGCTGTGGTGATGCGCGAAGGTCAAGGGCTGCCCAGCATTGAGGGTCCTGAGCCGATTCAATCACCTTATTCCCCATAGACTTCCATACACAACGTCTGAAGAAGGACTCGAGTACAACTCTAGCAAGACCCCATCCAGCAGGGTCTCCTGGAGGGCCCATTGAACAGAACTGGCTGGTAACTTCCATGGGAGACTATATGGAATATATTTATGAATGTAAAAACAAAAACAAACAAAAAATCCCCAAACTTTCTGAAATTTTTAAAGGAAAGCGTTCAACCGTTTTGAAGGAAACGGTTCTGAAGAACCAGGCGATACTTCTTTGAGGAGAGGTCGTACCATTTGCATCATAAAAGATAATCCCAGAATGATTCCAGCAGAACTGAACCAAGGGAAGCTGCTAGAGCAGAAATGCAGGAAATGTTGAGAAGGTCTTTTCCCAGTCTTGCTTCATCTTGCTGTTTGTCTAGGAGCTGCTGACACTGTCCTTCGAGGATGTGCCTTAGAAATAGCTTATTATTGTTCATTTTGAACCAGAAAAAGCTGCTGAAATCGTTGTGCAAAGAGGAGCACTGGGCAAAGGTTTCCATCTCTCTGAGAGACCTCTCTGAAGGTGCCTTCTTGCTCCTTGGTCTTCAACTCACCTGTAACAGCAAAGTCATTGTCCTTGTTTCTTTTCTCATGGTCTTTTTGCTTTAATTGAAGCTCTTTCCCTATAATTCCTATCTTTTCACATGCTCCCTTATCTTCACTTCCAGGGTGCATTTGTTTATACTTCTTTCCACGATGCCCGTTGAACTTGGGACAGGTTCTCCTCTCCCATTGCTACTGCCCCCATCTGTGTCAATAGCACATAAAGGCCCTGGGGTTAAACCCAGATTGCCAACACAAGTCAACCACTGAACTAGCACGTCTTCACGACCATGGATCTATTTCAATTTCACCTTAATTTTGCCGAAAGGCCGATTTGGGCTGTTTACTCCTATGTACATAAATGGGAATCATCACCACCACCCCCAGGTTTGTTGCATGTACCGCACAAGGCCTCTCCAAACATGATATGAAGGGAGGAAATAAAAATAATTTATTTGTTAATATGCGTTTCAAAAAATATGTTAGATCCTCCAGGAAAAAATGAGTCTTGTCCATATGGAGGTAAATATACAGAAGCGTAACCCAAGAGGCTTAGAACCTGCTAAGTAATTCATGAGTCAGATCTGTAGACTATTTAATTTCTGTACTAAGGACGTAGCTGTTTGATCACACAGAGGAGCAGAGGGAAAGAGAAATGCAGCGTTTGCCTTCCTGACCAGTGGGAGGGTCTCGAGGTTGCAGTTAATTAGACTTGGACTCCCTGAGCGTGGAATTAACAGTATGTCTGGGTTAAACCTTTAAGGAAAATCATAGTGGGACTTGTCTCAGCCTCCCTCTGCCCCCACCGGGTAACCAGCCCGTGTGTTTGAGAATATTTTGGTCTCCAAGTCCGTCATTCTACCACTTCTTATTACTAGAAGTTTTTCTCATATCCCGATTGGTAGAAAACATCATCATCGATTGCCAAGAATAACCTAATATTGTTTAAAAACGTTATTGCTGGGGCCGCCCCAGGGCGCGTCGTGCTGTGCGCGGAGCAGACGGGGAATCACAAACCCTTTGCAGCTCCCGGCCCCAACAAGGGTCTGTGTGTTCCGGGCTGCTTCCGAGGACACGTGGGAAGGAGGTTCTCCACCTTCCGTATGGCCTTGGATCGGTCGGAGACTTTCTAGGATGGGAAACATTAGCCCGCTCCAGCTTTTTAACTCCAGACGTCTGCATCGGATGGGACCATCTGATGCGAGGTGGTCTGTCTGGAAAGACAAGGGATAGCAGGAAAGCCCTGTTATTCCTTGCATTCACATGAAGGATGGGAAGCACGGGGAAAGGCAATAGTTTGCCCAGTAAATTAGAACCCTTAAGCCCCATCCTCGTGTCCGAACCACAAGAAGAAGGGAGGCAAGAGGGCAGTGGGCTGGATAAACCCACCAGAGCTAACAGGGGACACGAGGAGGCCACCAATAGCCCAAGCGATGCCGCTTGCTCCCTGCTCCCGCTCTGGATCCATGGGGAGGCTGATGCTTCATTCAGGGAATAGCAGCTCTTCCCAGCCTTCCCCTGCCCCGCTACAGTTATTGAACTAGTCCCACATAAACAAAGCACCACAAGACAATTTACTTCACTATTTCCAGTAATTGCGCTTTTTTTTTTTTAAATTATTCATATATTTGGCCCCGTTTTAAAGAATCCAACGCACACTTGGAAAGCTGAATACAGTGTGATTCATCCATGATGATTTCTCAGCAGATTCATGTGCTGTTACCGTGAGAAGGCACAAATAATTAGGTGTCTGCGGATTTATTTGTTGCTCTTAGTATTTGTTCACAATTCAGGAGTTTTCCCCATTTTTCTTATGATTTTGAATTGTCTGTAACCAGCTCTGGTTTTGCTATATCAAGCATTTTCTCTATAGACTTGACTGATCGAGGAGGAACTTGTCTAACAACAGGTAGGTGTCTAACAACTGCTGCTTTGCACCACATGCAAATAATAATGCAAATAACGGGGCAGTTTTTATATGAAAGCCTTTCTGGAGCCACGGTAGTGCCCTGGTAAGCCAAAAATGCAGCAAAACGTAACCACAAACAGGCGCCTCGCAGCAAAATAAATCCGGGGCAGATAACAGCATGGAGCTACTTCCCTGGGTGCAAATCCATAACGAAACATTCCAAATATTGTTGCCACCTCCCTCCAGGAGGATGGGCTGCATTTAACCTCTGGAAGCGCTGAGCAGCCCTCTCTGAACACGCGCACGGGTGGATATTATTTTTGTTCCCCATGAGATGCCCCAGATGGTGGCTGGGAAAGGGAATTCCCAACGCTACCCCAAGTCGTGTTTCTATTTTGCATCGAAAACCAGAACTTTCCACCCTTCTGCGATTAGCTCGCAGGGGTTTGGTTATTTTCAATCCCCTCTCAGCCACATGGCGCTATCGTTATTGCCCAGCGAACGCCAGAGCTGGTTTGTAGCATCAAGATAAGAGATTCGTGCAAGGCTGAGGTCCAACCACGTCAGTGCTCGGCACTCTGGCTACAATGCATGAGNTGTGCAAGGCTGAGGTCCAACCACATCAGTGCTCGGCTCGGCACTCTGGCTACAATGCATGAGAGCAAATGCATGGGCAGGAATGGGAAGCTTCTCTTGATCCTCTAAATAAAGCCTGGATCACCAACGCGGCTGCAAGAAGTGCTGCAAGAGGGAGAGCTTAGAAGTGCAGAGAGCACCCAGGGCTCGTGCAGCCAGGAGAGCGGCTGCTGCTGCTGCACATCGGGGATCTCTCCTCCGATGTGAGAACAGGACTCTCCTCCAGAGAGCGAGCTGGAGTGAGGCTGCTATAATAAAAATAAAACCCGATAATCCTTTTTATTTGGGGCTCTCAAAGCGTTTCACAAAGGAGCCGTGTAAGCTTCTCACTTTGCCGAGGAGGAAACCAGAGAAAAGGAGCAAGTACCAAAATCATCCTGGAACAGCGCAAAATCCAGATCCAGAGACACCCTTGTGCTCTACAGTATTCGCAGGAGCATCTTTGCAACCCTGAACTTTGCAGCATGAGCACGTGCCTCCTGCAGCGCTTTGCCCCATCACGATACCCATGTGCGGACACAGTGGGACAACTTGGAATAAGGCAAAGCCAGCACAGCCCTGGCTCAAGAGTCTCTGGATTTTTTTTGCTGCTGTTGCATGTCAAGGAAATGAGACCGTTTTTGCTTCTTTTTTCGAGGCTGGGGGCTTTGAGCGAAAGCTGCAGGTTGAGCGCGGGCGGCCGCTGGCCCTCGCTCTGCGCCAGCTGCTCTGCCCACACACGAGTGCTTAATAGGGAGAGGAAATGAGCAGAAAACAGTTGTTATCCAAGAGCTCCGTGAAGGCACCGGCTTGGGGGGTCCCTCGCCCACCCATTGCAGGGATGCGCCTGGCCGGGCTCCCTCTCGCCGGCCACGGAGCGGCTGGAAAACCGCCTGGAACATCCCTTGTTGTCAGGTCACAAACAAGATGTTTGCTCCATGGGTCGTAAACCTCAAACCAAAGGAATGAGGGCGACGGGCAGTCCGCACTGCGAGAGCCTCCCCTGCTCCTCTCATGGCAACTCCATTCAACAACGCTCTTAGGGATGTCAAAATACAGCAAATATCAGCTAGGAACTCTTGGACTTAGCTGCTTTCCTCCTCGTCCTTAAAAAATAGTATCTTGGAGACACGTTTATTCTTGATGCTTAAA
The DNA here is from genome assembly GCA_013389825.1 of Crypturellus undulatus. Lineage (NCBI taxonomy): Eukaryota > Metazoa > Chordata > Aves > Tinamiformes > Tinamidae > Crypturellus > Crypturellus undulatus. Next base: position 29,759 of record VWPW01012833.1, read on the forward strand.
ATGTTTATTCTCAAAGACATTTGATCCTTACTGGCCAGACCTGCTTTGATTCAAATGGTATATTTGATTTATAGACATGTGAGAATTATGATATGAGAGATCTATTTGTGGCAATTCTAGAAGGGCTTTTTTCAACTGAGGCACCAGCAGCAACATACTTTTTTACTGAAGAAACAGAACTTGATAAAATTATCAACATTATCAATATTTTCAGTAATTTCTATATTCGTTTCAAGTCATGCTGTTAAAGCCATTTTAATGCTAGTTGTTGTTAAGTCAAAGTCAGCTCTTAGATGCAGAAGAAATGAAAAGCAAGACCTGGAAACGCACCCAAGGGCTGACAGTCACTTCTGTTGAGCGTGTTGTGAAAACCAAGCGCCAAAACCAAGGACGGGGCAGGACACGGACATCCCGACCTGTCACCCCAGGGCTCGGGCCACTGCCAGGCTGATTCATTGCGGCCCATGGAGTGACCCATGGTCCGTGTCTTGCTTGTCTTGGCTTGGATGAAGAAACCACAATGTTACCTGGCCCATCCCGCCCACGGGAAGGGGGAGAAAACTTCATAAATCCTTTTCCCCCATGTACCCACCGCCAGTTCCTCCCTCGTTTGGGTCTTTCTGTATCAGGGCAGCCTCCGGTCGAGCAATTGAACAATTTCCATTGAGAAAAAAAATAAGAGTGGGAAAAAACTGCATCAGGTCTGGAAATGTCAGTGATCTGAGCACCAGAGACAGGATCAGCTCCTCGAATAAAGAATGAAAATCCCAAACACACGAAGAAACAAAGCATATTCCTTCAGCTGGAGAACAGGAAATGTAAGATGAGCAGCGATTTATTGCAAGTGCTTCCCAAAGAGGACAGTTATTGTGGACACAGAGGACAACAATTTGCTGGCAACAGGGAGATCTTAGAGAAGTGTCTCTGGCTTGAGTTTTAGTATCCTCAATTCCAGCTGTGCTTGGAAAACATATTGTAAAGGACCCCAAGACACAGAAGGACTGTCACCACAAAGCAGCATCAGTGCTATTGCTCAGGATACAGCTGCTGAAACAGTTTTCTCCAATTTTAGCAATTAACACTTTTATTTCCGAATTGTAGCCTGGTGTGGATGGAAATACATCACACTTGGACTGTCCCGCCTCATCCTGCTGGAGAATCCCTGGTCATTTTATACCGTGTCCGGAGCTGCATCGTTTTGCCCGGTGTAACAAGGAGCCCAAGGGGCTCCCACCTGCTGATCCCTGGACCAGGGACCGTCCGGGCTGCCACTGACCGTCCCCGGTTCTGGATTGTGCTCGGGAACAGCCTGGGAAGGAAGCGACAGTGTTTGTTGCTCTTACGGCTTCCTCCGGCACTAGAAATTTTAAATTGGTTTATATGAGTTGCAGGCTAAGCTAAACACTTTAACTTGTCAATCAACATGTGTTTGTTGACCTAAGATTGGCAGATATGGGAGACAGTTATTAGGGAAAAAAAATAAATGAGCCCAGTGGAAAAATCCTTCCCTGGGCTTTGTTTCTGCTATATCATCTCAGCATTGGATCTGAGCCTTTTTTTTTCTTACCCAGTTAAATGATGCTGTAAAAATAAACACACGCAATCAATCCAGCTCCTTAAAGACACGCGTGTGTTTAATAACGTTTAGTTTGTTTACTGCAAGGAACTCACAACTCCTCACTTTATTTCACTGCGTAGACCCTCCTCTGGAGCCTGTGCTATTAAAAAGAGGTTTGACATCTGCATTTTGCTGAGGCTTTAGCAAACTCTAGAGTAAATTTTTCTTTATTTCTTTGGGAGAGGTAATTACTGATAGGGAGAATTTTGAAATGACTTTTTGGAGATTGGGGTAAATTGGGATCAGGATCATGGGCATTTGGTGGCAACCCAGGACATATTTACCCAAATTGTTCCCAAACTTCGGCAAGGGCTGCAGAAGGGAATGGGAATAAAGCTCGGGGCAAGCTGGGGGACCACGAGAGGCGACTCCAGTTGGGAAGGGGTTAAGAGAATGCACGGAATCGATCATTTGGGGTTGCACAGAGTGCTGAGGAGTCAACAATTCTCCTAAGTAAAATACTGCTCGTCCCCAATTTTTGAAACAAATGCACGGGACGCATCTCCAAAAGCAATGTAAAACTGATAAAACTAAGAGCACAATGTGCACACCCTCTCCTCCTTAAAAATGAACTTAAGCCCCCTTTGCAGTTTAATTAAACCCCAAGCCACCATTAGAGCTGTTGCAGAGCAGTGCGGTTCTCTTGCAGGCAATAAGGTTTATATCAGCTGAAGATTCCCTCCCTCGGTCCTTCATTTCCAAATATTATTTCTCCTTCTGGCAAACACTAGACTTGCATCATAGCTGGAGGAAAGTTGAGTTTAAGATCTCAGACACACAATTCCCAGAGACCAGAGGTGTCGTGAGCGTGGCTGGGTATTGGGCAAAGGGCCACGGCTGGCCACGGGCTTACAAACGCGTTTCTTGCCTGGAAATGCACTGTGCAGAAGTAGAAGACGACTCTACGGCTCACGGTAACCCATTTCTAAGAGGTTTTGCACCAGGGCCGTCTAATACTGCTTGCAAAGAGGATGCGCCTGACCCACATCTGCCATCACCGTGGTACCACGTACCCATCATTGCAGACAACGTTGCATTCACACAGCTTAGGTGATGCTTTTAAATTTGTGTAGTCAAGTATGAGTTTCGTGGCACTTTAAACCTCTAGTATTGCTCAGTTTGCACTGTAGGAGCTCAAAGGCACAGCTCAACTACAGAGATTGCTACAGACTCGCTGGGGTCCGTCCAAGTTCTTGCTCTTATTCCTCCCCCATTAAAGTTAATGGGATTGAGCCTCAGCTTTGGTGAAGGTGTAAATGAGGGAACACAGCTGAATATACTGCTCTTGGAGTAACATTTGTGCATGTGCCCGCAGGCTTAGGGACAAGCGCATTTTTAGATACTGTAAAGATAAAATAATATAGGCCTTAAAAAAAAGTTTATGGGAGGTGTGTGTTATGCCTCATAGAGCCTAATCGTGCAATCAGCACAATATATATTTTTAAAAGTAATATTAAATTCAGACATACATTATACAAATTAAAAAAAAAAAAACATCCAAGGTGCTGAAATTGTGAAGACAAGACCTGGCTGATCTCCTCTCAGGCAGATGATGTCTGAGGAGCATTGGAAACCATTAAAAAAGGGGCTGAAATATCCAGACAGAAGGACCTGCTGATGCATCAGCAAGACCCGGACTTGGGGTTTCCTTAATCAAAGTGCTACAATATCAGAATATCAGATATTTGCTTCCTTCAGGCTGCTCATTCCAAGGTAGGAAAGAAGGGAAAAGGTGAATTATGGTGCAGTCCCACAGCAGAAAGGAGACCAAGGGAGAAGCATTCCAGCTTAATGGAATGGAAAGGAACCACCTTAAGCTCCGATGGACTCCAACAAGCAGCCCCTTTCCGCCCAAATCGCGGAGGACCAGAGGTGCCGTAATTACCCCGCAAACCCGCGTGTCATTTGCTGGACCACAATATTTTTCTTGCTCACTGTACTCCCTTTCTTAAAGACAAATTTATTCTGCTGATGAAGACATGAGCTATCCTGGTAGAGGCTTTCCAAAAAAACATTTTATTTTAAAATGGCCGGGGGGAAAAACCTAACCGATGCCAATGCGATGTATTTATTTTGTTTGCGAGAGGTGGCGTCCCCCCTCCTTAGGGCAGAGCAACATGTACACGAGGAGCCCCATGAAAGCCTCAATGTGTGAGCGGGGAGGCCACAAGGGAGATGAGTTTGCAGTCATTAGCCCCGGCCGCAACCGTGAATCTGCCTCTGGGGTTAGCACACCTTGTTGCAGTGGGTTTTCTGTGGGATTAAGGAACCCCTGGGTGGTCCTCGCGGGTCAGATGAAGGGATATTTCCACTCGCTCGATGGCAGGAGGATGCTCTAAAGGGCTTCGGTTTCCACCGAGGCCACTGCCCCTTGGTGCCACCGGGACAGGTTATGGCCTCGCTGCACCGCGGTGTCACCGGAGCAGCCCGACTGCAGCATTTTCTGTGCAAAAGGAGCAGAAAATGCAGAAAAATGTAGGAAAAGCAGAGAGGCTCCCATCAGGCACAAGAGCGCAGGAGCCATGCAGCATCCCTCTATGGTAAGATGCTCCATGCTTTATTCTGAGTGCTGCAGGCCCTCAAGACTCGTATTCGGTCATCCAGGGTTATTCCAAGGGAGGAGGAAGCATCTCTGGCCGCGAGGAGACAGTCAGCGCCTCTCTGGGGCCGCCGCTGAGCCCCGAGGATTCGTCACACGCTGGCAAAGGGCTGGAGGCTGCTCCCTGGCAGCTCCCCGCGCTCCCTGGAATACTGCATCCTCGAGCACATCACCGGCAAATATTTAGACGCCAGCGCACACAACCGGGCACGCTGTCAGCTTGGTCATGCAAGGATACGATATTGAATCAGGCCTTGGGCAAAACCCAGCCGTTCTGCATTGGGCAGTCGCTATAGAAAGGACTCTGCTGGCTTCTGGCTATGGAAAGGAAAGCAGGCAGTGAATCATGCTGACTTTCTTCCAGATGCAAAGGCTTCCAAGCCCTTTTCTGGGTGTAGGCCGTTTGGGGCCTCCTAATCTGTTCCCCTAAATTCTCCCCATTTCAGTTATGCAAAAATTCCGCCTATGCAAGCGCACCGGTGTCCCCTACTCCAACAACCTAGAGGCTTCTCAGACTTCCTTAAAACTGGGGGTTTCTGCAGGGTCCTGAAGGCGAGGAGAGGTTTTCTACTCTGCTACGACATTCCTGTCCCATGGAAGCAGCAATGGACCCCATGGCATAGGGTCGTAGCTGCCCTTCGGACAGCGGGCAGACTTGGCGCGGTAGCAGCGGCCGGAGCCGTAAATCTCAGCGGGTTTCTTAGAAACTGCCCCGCTCTGTTTGCTCTCTCCGTTTGTCTTCTCGCTGCCTCTTGCGCCGTGTTTGGTTTAAAGGAGCAGCTCGAAAAGTGTCACCTCGGCCTGGGTGCTACCGGGCAAACAGGAAACGCGAGCGGCCGACGCATTCCCGACAACGGGAACGCGGGGAGGTTTCCAGCCTCCCGAGCTCTCCGCTCGTCGCTGCCAGTTTGCCGACGGGTTTAAAGCACCAGAGCCTCCGCAGTGAAGTCATCCAGGTCCCTCTCCCTGAGCTAAGAGGCTTTTTGCAGCCCGGGGATGCTACGAGCTCCCATACGGCTGCAGAATTGGACACATCCCATTGGAGGCTCCTGCTTGGGTTACTCACCGATAAGCAGACTCCGTGCAAGCTACACACTTCCCCCTGCCCCCAGAGCTTTATTCCTTCATATCAATTAATAAATAATGCTTTTGCAACAATCGCACCAGATTTGTGCGTGCGGTATCATCAACGTAGCATTAACTGGCATCCCCTAACGGTGACTCAGTCAGGCTTCAGATTGCTCTGAAGCAACCCAGAACCCGTGGGTGTTTTCTTAACCCAAAACCCGGCCTTCCCGAGCTTTGTGCCGCTGCAGCTTGCATCACGAGCAGATGTGTAATATATTGAGGTCACGCTTTTCTCTAAAATTAGTTATCAGCTGCTGCTCGAAGGGCACGCCGGGCCTCCCCTAATCGCGCGGGCCTGCAGGATAGGCAGGAACAACGCGGCGGCGCTGCCCAGATGTGCCGAAATCCATTACTCAGCAGCACACCGAGGGAAAAAACCAGGGCTATCCATTTTCCTTTCTAAAAGCAAACGCAGAAAAGGAGGAGATGCACAGAGCTCACTGCGCCAAGGGGGAAGGGAGAAAACGACCTAATCCCAGATAATTGTTCTTTGGGATAGCCTGGAGCAGAGACGGGGGAAGCAGCCGAGCAGGGAAGATCTCTCTGAATTTGACAGCTGAAACTGTGTTAAACTCCATGACCCAGGAGTTGCCTTTTCTTTTTTTTCCCTGTGTACTTTCCCAGATTAAATTTTGCTCTTAGTGCTTCTGCAGAAGACAAAGTGTGGCCAAATCCAAGGCCTCCGCAAGCTGCTTCCTGGGGCTGGATAAGAGCTCTTGCAGGTACGTGGCGGGGCCAAGGACACAGGGCAGGAACAGGAAAAGCTGCCGTGGTCCCTGCGCACTCCTGCATGCTGCTGTGCCTTGGCACGGGAGGATCCAGCTCGTAAATTAACCCTGTGGCTCCGTACTGGCTACCTGGGCAAATGAGACAGAGCCAAACTCTTTTACTGAGAAGTTACAACAGAAGCTAATCCAAAAGGATCCTCCAAGTGTGCTGGCTGTTTATTATTGCCATGCAAAACTTGAGCAAAGCATGCAAAACTTTACTGTGAATATTTACTGCCCAGAATGGCACTTGCCATGGGTCATTAGCTATCAGCAAGGGCAGTCCAGACCTTTAAGAAGAGGCAGAATCTGCTTAAAAACAAAACAATCCGCTCTTCTAAGCCTAAATATATCAGAGGGCAACTTAGCTCCTTGAAGGGAAACCCCCCAATTGCTCTTACATTCTATTTTTCATTTTAGATAGAGATACATCCAAGGAAGTATTTCAGAAAGGGACTATTAGGTAATGAAAATATTAGGGGAAATGCACAGTGCAGCTAATCTCAAACCAAAAATAAATAAATTAATAAAATCTCCAAGAACATTTCTCCTTCACAGACATCCCAAAGCAGCTGCTGCTCACAGCGGGAGGAGGAAAAGAGCCTCCTGCTATTCCATAACCACGTCCGATGTCCCTGGGAAGCGACGGCGCAAGGCAGGGAACGTTCCCATCCATCGGAGCAGCTCCCTGCGCCGCTGGGAATCACGTGCTGCGCTCGGACGCTCCGGCTGCTCCCTCTTCTGATCCTGCAGGGATTCAGCCTTCCAGCACTTCAGCTACAATCACAGTCCCATTTTAAGCAAATCTGCCCACAACACTGATGCTTTTAGCTAAGTTTCTTTTAAAAAAAGATCAAACTATCCATATGCATCCCGCTATTCCTCCGAATTTCTCCCCCACAAGCCTGCCATCTCACTAGACTTAACAAAAAAATACAACTTTATTTTGGCTGCGGAGCTTTCCTGCCCGTTGGGGAGGGAAATTTACTGTGTGGCCATTGTTTGCGACAGGTCATTTACCCGCATGAAACAATCCATTCATCAGCGCGAGCCTGTCGAGCACCGACCGTCCTCGCTCGGCCTTGCACAATAAATATACAGTATTTCAGCACTGCGGATTTACATTCAGCAGCGTGTATCCCATACAACACGCCTTGGCCTTAGATCCCCTGATAATATATTCCTGCCACTGCTGGTTTTGCTACTGTACCAGCCTTTTAGGAGCTGTTCATTCAGCTCGAAGCTGCTCTCTTGGCCCCTTCGTCATACAATATCCCTTTTATCAGAACCAATTGCACTTTCCTGCTGCATTAAAAATATGTAAGAGAAAATTGAGAGCAGCATTTTTTCTCCCAAGCAGAATTGCATCAGATACTGCTTCAATTTCAGCCTCTCCTGCACAGATCCATCTCATTTTTAGCTTTCTAAAAATTAAGAATCTCATCTAAATAGTTATCTGTGGTCACTGCACAGTCATTGGGGAGAGAGAGGGATCTCTGGAGTTAAACTCTGCATTAAATAACCAAAGTCAGACAAGATGAAATATTGTTACAAGAAAGGAATGAGGGAGAAGGAATTCAAACAGATACGTGTATCTATTTTTTCTTTTTTTTTCCTTCCTCAGTGAAAATTTAATCCCACATGCAAGGTTAAATGGCCTAGCACTTGCATATTTTGATAAGAAAGAGAATTACATCCAGATATAAAGAAGAAAAAAAAAGAAATTGTCAGAGAAGAATCTTGTGATGCACCATTGAGAAAGAAACTTATGAACCAACTAAAGCAGCTGCTGGAAAGGTCTACAAGATCATGGAAAATGATGTTTGAATGATGCTCCACAGCTCTGAATGCTGAACCTGACATTGCACTGAGTGTCTGCAGGACTAAAATGTCATTTAAATGACAGACCACCAGTATCTACCTAAGCAAAAGATCTTTTTTATATACTAATGCAGGAAGAGGAGGAAAATTGATTTTTTTCTTGAAAATGATTAGGAAAATTTAAAAACAAGACATTGACAAAAGGCAGTAGAAGGCAAATGAGATTTTTGCAAAATGCAAAATCCCAGAAGCAACCTCCGCCTTTCTCCCTGAATGTTTCTCCCTGTGTTAAGGCCACAGTGTTCCTTGAGGACCGGCTTTCCAAATCCCTGCCCCTAGGCTCATTTCTGAGGATTCATTTCTGCCGCTGTTATCCCAAATAAGTTAAATTATCTGGTTGTGTGCGTGTAGGGTTGAAAAACGTCCACGCAGCCTGGAAAGAAAAACCCAACGTAACGACAAGCGGCTCTCCCCAAAGGCTGCCTGTGTTTGTCAGGCTCCTTTTGGATGTGTTTACTTTTCACAAATTATTACTGCCCACAGAAGTGGTTTCCTGAGAGACGTGTCCTGCTGGGGTGGGTGGGTGGAGGGAGGATTCTTAAGCAAGAACAAGAAGGTCTTGAGATTGAAATTAAATTACTTTCTAAGCTAAGATTTGAAGGTGAAACTGTAGAGGGAGAAGGGTGAGGTCAAACTGCAATGAGGATGGACATTAATGAAGAACAATTGAGTACAACTGGGCACGATGATCTACATGATCACTAGTTGATCTCTGCATATTTTATTTTGAAAGGAGATAAGTTCTGACCAGAGACTATGTTGCTTGGTTGAATTTAGTGGGGTTATTAGCTTAAGTTCCAGGCTTGACCTCAGTCCACTTCTGTTGTCCTAAACAGATTATTCTGCCCCAAAATGGAAGGGGGAATTTTGCAGACACTTCTCTGGCTCCATGGGAGCCTCCTGGAACCCAGGGATGGCCAGGGCTATGCTGGACATGTCTGAATTCCACGTACTTCTTGTGAGATCAGGCTACCCAAGTGCTTCCAGATAGAAAAAGCAGCAAAATCAGCTATATTCTGGCATTCTGCTCCCACTGCAGCAGAGCAGCACTACGGCAGGGATGGGGAGTCCTCCAAAGCTGGGAGAACCTTTTTGGAAACCTTCTCGTGGTTGCAGAGTTCAGCTTGGAGCTGCAGTGATGTTCGCTCTCCCAAGCTTGGCCATCCCTACCTCAACACATTCAGNATTGCGGCAAATATATCCTCCAAAGCTGGGGGATCCTTTATGGAAACCTTCTCATGTTTGCAAAATTCAGCTTGGAGCTGCAGTGATGTTCGCTCTCCCGAGGTTGGCCATCCCTATCTCACATTCAGTCCTCTGCTTATCTTATAAATCCACAAAAAAAAAAAAAAAAATCCCAAACCCAAACAACAACAAAATGTTCAACCATGAAGAGCAGGGGTCCTTTCAGCATGTTCTTNCAAGCTTGGCCATCCCTACCTCAACACATTCAGTCCTCTGTTTAGCTCATAAATTCACAAAAAAATATCCCAAACCAAAACAACAACAAAATGTTCAACCATGAGGAGCAGGGGTCCTTTCAGCATGTTCTTCCCTTTCTGTTGCACGCAGTGGAACAGAACACGGGAGGAAACACCATCCTGAAGCCAGAATGAAAGTCAAGAGCTAGAATATAATTGTATTCTTCATACAGAACCAAAACCGCAGGTTTTGGACTCAAACCTCCTGGCCCATCCAAGTCTTTGACGGCTAATTTGACATATTCTGCCTGATGCAACAGGCAAAAGGACCTGCAGCTCTTGGTAGCTCTTGGGCATTTAACCCATCCAGGGCATCATTTGGCCAAACCAGGTTGCCCTTTTGCAAGGCTCCCCGTGCAGGTTTGGCATTCCAAAGAGCCAGAGGGATCCCCAGTGCTGGTGAGAACAGGGAGGCAGGGAAGTGGGAAGGAAGGGTGGGAATGAAAAAATGCCAGCGCTTTGCCATGCAGCACGCTAGGAAGGCCAAAGAAAAAAAGAAGAAAAAAAAGAAAGATTTAAGAAGTGACACTTTTGAAATCCAGCCAAAGCCAAACCATCAAAATGGGACACTGTCTCTTTAAGTGCAAGGGCTGCACAAACGAAGGGAAATTAATTAAGTAGGGGAGGCCGGTGTGGCGCCGCGCGGAGAATGCACAATCCGGGCCCTGCATGCCAAGGCCGCCATGGAAAGGAAGGCGATTTGTCATTTTCTGCTGTTTTTTTAAGACAGAATATATATTTTTGAGAATTGACTAAGCAATTACCCAAATTAAAGAAACTGGAAAAGCAAACAGTGGCTTAAAAAAAAAAAAAAAGAAAAAAAATCTTTACCTTTTCTTTCTATTTGGAAAAGGGAGCGAAAGAGATGGGGACACGAGGGAGCCGCTGTTCCCGTTTTATTCTTACAGGAAGGGAACGAGGACTCGTGATGCCCAAAGGCAGCCAGTGGCACGGATGTCCCCCGGTGCCACTAGCAGTGTCACCGCAGGGACAGAGGGGATGGATGATCCCGCACACGGACAGGCCGGAGCAGAATGGGCAGAGCAGGGGAACGGGAAGGTGCCAGGGAGCCTGGTCTGACGCTGCCACTGGAGCAGGATGCTCCCATGGGATCCGTGTGCCCATGGCCTCGCTGGGGACAATCCGTGCAAGTCCCTGAGAGTCTCTATGGTGGTCCAACCTCCCATCTCCTCGCCTGTCTTCTGAGGGACCAAGACCTCTGTTGGACCAAGCGGCTTGGAGANAATCCGTGCGAGTCCCTGAGAGTCTCTATGGGGGCAAAGCACAAACCACCCGAAACCTCCCATCTCCTCGCCTGTCTTCTGAGGGAGCAAGACCTCTGTTGGACCAAGCAGCTTGGAGATCCTCCCAAAACACCAAATATGCAGCTTCCCAAAGCTCCTTCTTCCCAAAGCTCCTTCTTCCAAAGCTCCTTCCTCCTCCTCCTGTGAACATTCCCCCAAAAACTTCCAAGCCGGGGTCTGCTCATGCAATAAGAAATGTCNCTCCTTCTCCTGTACAGAACATTCCCCCAAAAGTTTCCAAGGCACAAGCTGGGGTCTGCTCATGCAATAAGAAATGTCCATTATTGTATGACACATTTGTATAAAAATACACACGTGCTGTTTGGGAAGCTCTGCAGCAAACACAGCCCTTTCTTCCTCCTTACACAGCTGGGGCTGCTTCCATACACGGATTTCCAGCCTGGAACACACAGTGCTGCCTTGAGCTTTTTCTTTCTTGATCCTCTTTAAAACTGTCATTCCCAAATGCTTCTTACTGGCTTCTCAGCCTTAGTGACCACAGGGACGTGCCACCGGGCCCTGCGTTTTATCATCTTTGCAGCCTGCTCTGCTGCACTAAGAGAAGGGGGATTNTGAGCCACCGGGCCCTGCGTTTTATCGTCTTTGCAGCTCTGCTGCACTAAGAGAAGGGGGATTTATTCCCCCTTTATATCCCACAGAGCTGGGAATGAACCAGTTAGTTCAAAAGTCCAAGGAGGATTTCAGGAAAGGATTTTTGAACACTGCACATGTAACATCCCTGGATTTTTGGTGCTTTTAAATCATTTGTTTTTCCCTCCCGCGTTGCCTGCACTCGCTCCTCCTGACCCAAGAGTACGACAAGATGCAGCGGCCACATAGCCCCACGGGGTGACTAAGGACACCACTTTTATTAGTAAAACTCTTTAAAAATCTCAGTGTTAATTTAGGACCCGAGTTCTGGGGGAGTCCGAGCCCTTTGGAGCCAGTGGGGATTGGGAGGACTTCGTCCCCGGAGAGGATCCTGNGGATTTTTGGCCGCTGCTTGTGCAACATCGTGGATTTTTTCTGCTTTTAAACCAAATCTGTTTTTCCTCCCACGTTGCCTGCGCTTGCTCTTCCTGACCCAAGAGCACAAGATGCAGCGGCCACATAGCCCCACGGGGTGACTAAGGACACCACTTTTATTAGTAAAACTCTTTAAAATCATAGTGTTAATTTAGGACCCGAGTTCTGGGGGAGTCCGAGCCCTTTGGAGTCAGTGGGGATTGGGAGGACTTCGTCCCCGGAGAGGATCCTGGTCTCTATTTTGTTTTAAAATTTTGTTTAGAAAACGCATAAGAAATTGTAAACAGAATTCAGGTTTTCCTATTTCTGATTAAAAAAAAAAAAACTGCCCATAAAGACATTTGAATTTATGGCTTGGGAGATATCACGTATTCTCCATGAGACTCCCAAGCCACTAAAAAAGCTAAAATATTCAATCTCATTTTACCCAAGTAAATCCACTCTAATATTCAAGGGTCAAGTAATATTTACTTGCAGTCTACATTAAGTCTAGTGAAAACCTTCCCTCAGAAGTAGAAATATAAAGAAAACAGACTCTTATGGCAGTTTTGGGAGCACCAGGAATACTTTTCCCACTTGCCATGGCTCTGATGGAGCAGGGTCAGAGCAGAGCAGAGGATGCAGAAGGGGATGGTGTCCTGGTCCTGGGCTGCTCCCCTCCCTGCTCCATGGTTTTCCTGCAAATATCTTGGAGCACAAGAATGTTTCTCCCACCCCGCAGCCTTGGCAGGAAAAAAAATAATGTTTCTATGAAGTTCCAGGGCTGCATGGAGCGATAAGCAGCAGTGGGTTGGCCTCAGCGCACTGCAAGGGGACAGCGAGCGCCCGGAGCGAGCCCAGCTCCAAACCCGAGCATGCGGGAAAACCTTGGGGGATTGCACTAAATACAGAAATAATAAACAGAAGTGGAATTATTGTTAAAACAACAGCGGTTGGGAGCAACTTTGGTCCTCACAGCTGGTCCCGGGACACAGGGCACTGCCCAAATGCAGGACATGGGGACACGGAGGGGACAGGGAGCCCCACGAGGTGCCGTGCTCCCCGCACCGGCGAGGAGGAGGACGGTTCCCCATCGCGCTGCAACGAGTCTTGCCCAAACTACTGTTTTCTGGCCCCGTGTTTATTTTATTTCCTCATTGTAATGAATCTCAGCTGGCCGCTGTTTACGCGAGCGCCGCGCGCTCACCCGGCTCTCATCAGCCGCGAGCAGCTCTCGGAATTAAGGCGGAGGAAGGAACGAATTCTTAGTAACTGCTTTAAATCAAAGCCCTCGTTTGCTTTCCTTGTGGCCGGACAAAAGCAACGCAGCGTTTCCAGCCCTGGCTGCGTTGCAGTGCCCGGATGGGCAACTCGAAAACAACTTTCTCCGCTAATACCTTTGTGGTAACAGAAACAGGGAAAAGAGCCCAGCAGCAAAGCATTTTATTATGTGAGATTTACTGGTTTAAATATTGTACCGGTTGTCAGATAAAAAAAGGAAAAACCTTTTGAATATCTTCCTAAAATGCAAGTTTAACAGGTAGCCACCCCAAATGCATGCTGCATTAATAACACACACATGCTGCATTGCTAACGCACACATTTCAGCAGTCCTGCAGGCACAAATTGCAACCAGAAGCTGCTTTCTGTAGGGAGAAAATACAAAACCCACCACTGACATTAAAAGATCCAGATTCCCCATCTACAGGGGGATACAGTTACTAGATTACACCCCCGCATCACACATCACTGCAGCAGAGGACACCTAAAATACTCAAAACCCTCTTAAAGCAAAAAATAATCTCCTCGAAAGAGCTCTGTGGCCAACACTGCTGATTCAGGGGTGGCAGCTGCTACTTTATTTTTTTAACTACAGCTTTTCAGATACTGAAATCATCTTTCCAGGTCAAACAGCATTTTAAAAAATATATTAGGTAACACATTTGTTAAAACTACTTTGAGCTAAAGCACGCTCAGATTAAGCTGCAATATATATTATTTACAATAGATCTATTTTCCAAAGGGGTTCCTGTGTGTTGGATGCAGTGTTGCCAACTGTCAGTAAATTTACGAACAGCTTGTAAATTTAAGTGCTTTCCAGAGAGCTATTGGTATGTGTGTAAAATACTCATTTTGTTCCTAAAACATGGCAAGACATTTTTTTTTCTATGCTTGAAAAATAAGGAAAAAACCCTCATAAATAATATCACTGGAGTGATGACGTATCAGTTTGCATGAAGAAGAAGCTCAAAGTCACTTATTTGACGAGCTGGAGCATCAGCTTTTCCTGCCCGGGTTGCTCAGAAGACACCGATACCTGATGCATGTACCAGGTAGAAGCCAGCACTGCCTCCCGCCTGGGTACAACGTGTCTCTGAATCCTGTTTTCCAGGCTGATGGATTTGGAAAGAGGACTTCAACCAAAGCTTGATGCAAAAGTGGATGTATTTCTAGAGAAACTCATTGAAAGAAGTGGCAAAAGGCCATAAAAGGGAAGATTTATCATGTCCGAACCCTACACAGAGCTGAAAAATGAATAATTTCTGCAAGCCCTGATGCTCTGCTGGCTGCACCGCAGCCACCTGATTTAGCTTTAGTCAATCCCAGCTTGCTTTCCCAAGCCCGACTCTTACAAATCCCCACAAAAATAATCCCTCTTCCCATCCCAAGAGCTTCTCCATAGCGGGTCATTTCCTATTGCCAAACACCAGGCCTTGGGCCCAGGGCAAGAACAGCTCCTTCTCCTATGGAGGACCTGAGGATTATCCCCAATTAGCAGGTTAAAAGCCCAGGCAGGTGTTTAGGTTGGAGGTGCCAAAATCCTAGGGAAAATATCTCTTGTTTTGCCAACTCTGCAGGACTCTTATCAGACGGTTTAGGAAACAGTCCTGTACATGGAGATGTGTGAAGGGAAAGCACAGGATTTCTGTAGTCTGATCCCTGCTTTCTCCCTGGAATAGCTGATCACAGGGCAATTAATTCCTAAGTCCTCGCAGGCAGCTTTAGATCCTCAGTTTTATTAGCCATTTTAGTGGGGACGCAAAGCCCTGAACCCAGCGCCTGCTGGTAGGACAAATGGAAACCCCTTTGCAGCGCTCCGTTTAAAGCATATTTGTGTTTTAAGACTTAATTCAACGCACGAGGCCAAGTTCAGCCACCATCAAGCTGTGAGCTGGATCTGAAGGGGGAAAACATCGACCCAGGATGATCTGAGAAGTCGAGCACATGTTGAACATCAGCGTTTTAGTCTCATTTTCTTTTATTAAGGGCGACATTTTGGGCTCCCCTTTGAGATCCATTGGCAGGGGTTAGGTTATCCAGCGTGATGGGCATGGAAGGGACCTGGACCAACGCGTGGCCATTCCAGGGAGGGAAGCTCCGCTCTCCGGAGCCGCGAGCTCCCCGTGCCCCGGACCACACGACCTGCCTTGGTTTTTCCAGCTGCTGGAAAACTCCGCTGTGATTTCCCAAACTATCCATCCCGCACCAGACACAGCACCTTGGCTCTGGAGAGGGGCCTTATAACGCACTGGATAACATTAATAAACACGATTGTTATAAAAAGATAAGGTTACAGAGCGCTGCTCTTTGCCAAACGCCGGTTGACTGTAACTTTAAGTTTTGGCTCAGCAAAGAGCCGGAGAGATTTTAAAATTCAGCAGTAGTAGCTACTCGGAGGGTTGTTCTAGCGCCGCTGCCAGGAAAAACTTCAAGTGAAAGGTCTAATTTATCACACATCGGGGTTGAAAACCTGTGCTCCGGGTACCCAGGCAGGAGCTCGTCAGGTTTCAGAACAAGCCTGGAGGAATCCCTGAGCACGGAGGCGGCCAGAATTCCACATCGCTCTTCCGAAGGAGGAAGCGCCCGCACGCAAAAGGGACGGATTCGTCCCGTGCTGCTCTGCCACCCCTCCCGCAGCCTTGGAGAGGGACTTTGCCCTTTCGGAGGTTCTGGAAAGGGTCTTTAATATGGAAATCTGGTCCGGGCGCCTGCTGTGCTGACACAAAGAGAAAAGAGTGCCGGGGAGAAGGTAATTTGAGCCTCTGGTTACGTTCCTGCACACTGCAATATTGGCACTGGGATCTATTTCGGGTTTGCATCTATTTATTTAGATATCCGTTTCGCTCCCTCTAGTTATCTCCTGTATTTAAGGGGAACGAATGCTCCGAGTCCAGTGACAGCAGCCGTGCATTTCTTGCAGCCCCCCAAGCCCTTCATCCCTTTGCTGGTGCAACCTGCATCTTCGCCTTCCAGTCCAAGAAACTGTTGCAAAATACGTGGATGTCACTGCAAAAAGCAAAAAGCAATTTGGATATAAGACAATTGAGCTTAAGCACAGAGCCCCTGCATCATCTGAGCATCATGCGGTGACAGATCCACACAGTTAATTTGCACAAAGGAGGGAATAGATCCCCATAAAATAGATGTAACCAGGGGCTGGCGCAGCGCATTAACTGCACATGGATTTCCACCACCCAGGAGCTCTGCAGCTGTGGATGAAGAACACCAAGAAGCCCAAGCCATTAAGTTGACAGCCCCAAAATACGACCTTCCTCCCCAGCCTCACAAGGGACTCTGCTCCCAGCCTCGTGTGGGCAGCAAAAGCCCATTTCCTACGATATGTTCCCTTTATTTGGGGGAAAATAAAGGGTTGAGGCGGGTACAGATAACATGGCTTTCATGTAGAACAATTGCATGTGATAATATTGCACATAATAATATTGCACATAATAATAAAATACTAATTACTCAAGTAAGTTGTAACCTATGCAAATCACAGCACAGAGATGCTCCCCACACCAACACAGTATTAGAGCTCCCTGATCTTAAATACATGTATCCTCACAGAGGCCTTTCACTGTTAGCGATGCTGTTATGTTGCCAGAGAAATAAAGCACTTTTCCTGCCAAAATCTCCTGGCCTGGCGCTCCTGCATCCCTGCAGAGCAGGAATCCCGTGGAGCCCCCACGTTTTCCCAGGTCCTGCCGGGATGCTCTGTCCGGCGCCGTGCATCCCCCCCTGCACCAGTGCTTGGATCCTCCTTTCTGGAAGCACCAGACCTATTTTTATTTTCGTGTTTTTGCTATCCTAGGTATCTTGAGCTGTTTAGCTACAGGAATCCTCCTAGGAACCGCGGGGGAATACATGCATACCTATAGAAAAACCCATGCATTATGCACACCGTATGCATATCACGGGCTAATTATAATTTCTCTGCAGATGCCAATCAGAAGAACAAGCTAAAGCCATTGAGAGGGGGAGAAAAAAATGTCTCTGTGGTTTGTGAGCTAGGTGTACTTGACATGTCCTTTTATTAATTCTAATTATAGAGATTCCACAAATGGATGTCAAACATTTTCAAGATGTTTTTCTAAAAAATTTCTGTGATGGAAAAAGGAAGGACTCCACCCCAGCAGATCATTTCTTCTTGTTTGTTTTACTATTTTCACTGTTTTTGTACTTTTAGGGCGACCAAGAAAGAGAGAAAGTGAAGAGGAAAAAAGAAAAAATCGCATTTGGCCTCTGTTGGGTCGCTGGATGGCCCTCAGCTGAAGCGGGAAGCAAATGCTCCCGGGATCTGCAAACGGGAAAGGATGGTTCCAGCCTTGGAGAAAGCAGGAATAACACCCAGGGCCGGACACCTGCTTCCTCAGAGCTTTTCCTTGAGCAGGGATCCTATCTCCTGTCTTCCACTCGAGGTCGAAGGGCCAAATCCCTGCTCATGTTCTTCCCACAAGGTTTTTCTTGCGCACAAGAAGTGGTTTGGGATCTTCCAGGGCCAGGACACATAGGAGTGTCCTTATTCAGCAAAGGAAATGTGTTAAAGCGTGTGCTCAGGTTGAGATGGGTCTTATCAGATTGACGCAGCATTGCAAGTTCACTGGGATTTTTTTATGTATATAAGTGTGTGTATTTATATATATATTTATATATATTAAAAGATGTTTTTTTCCCTGGACTATTTTCCCCCTTTTGAAAAAAGAAGAGTTTGCTTAGTCTTCACTTGTATAAAATAACAGCAGAACTCCAAATAATCCTTTTTCTTCAAAAAAAAAGTGCCTACAAATGGCATCCTGAGCTGCATCCAGGGCCCGGCTCACGTGCTTGAGCAAACGGATCGGGCTGCCAAGCGCTCGGAATCCAGCCCAGAGCCTCAAAGCTCCTGAGCTGCCCCATTTCTAGTGAAATAACGTGGGGTTGGACACCTAGGTGCTTCTGAAAAGCCAGTCCACTTGGGGGAAAAAAAGAAGGAAAGAAAAAACCTAGACAAAATTAGTATTAAAAAGAAATCTTAATGGGCTATCCCTAAGTAATACTTTTAAGTGTTATTGCTCAGGACTGGCTAATAAATTATATTTTTATTTGCCAATAAAACAATAAGAATAATTTTTTAGTTATTCTGCTCTCAGAAGAAATTATTTCTTGCCTTTTAAGTGTTGGCAAATGGTAAAAGACATTATAGAGCATCAGATGATTCCAATTTGGATGCAGTAGGAAAGTTCCCCTAAACAAACAAAAGCAGCAAGAACCAGTTGTAATTCCCATCTCCAGAGCTTTGCTACATTATTCCTTTGCTGGAAGTCCTGTTAGGGACTGTCTTGGATAATGAGCAATAGGTGGGATTTACTGCGCAGAGCCAGAAGGAAAGAAGCCAGGGGGGAGTTTAAGAGTTTTGGCTTTGCAATGGGTACTTAAGGGAAATGTTTTTGCAAACTACATGAAACTTCAGAACAAAAGTTGCTTTTGGTGAGGTCGGCTGAGCAATCTGTCACCCATCTGGTTTTGCAAGCGACAGCAGTGACCCTCTGCGCAAGGGGGAGATGCAGCAGAACGGAATAAAGGTCCCGCTGGCATCAGGGTTACTCATTGCCCTGGGGCAGCTCCCCATAAACCCTCTCAAAATTCACGAAATTCAGCGTGAATTACAGGCAATAACATGGAGCTCCTTAACAGCAACGTGCCCATTCTGCAACGAGGAGTGACAGAACCACCCTTCACCATCCAAAGATATTTTCAGCAAAATGTATTTCTCAAAAATCAAGATACTAAACCCTGGAGAGAATCAGCCTGAAGGGCAAGATGATCAAATAAGCAAAAAAAACAATATCACAGAATATGAATACGAGAGCATAATGGGAAGGAGTAGGGGTTGAATGGGAATGGCCAATATGGCATTGTGCATCTCAAAGTGTCTCTTACATTTACAGCTGCTGGCAGACTTGCATTAAAACCAAAATAACGTGTCCAGGTGCCCCCCAGCAGGCCAGGGGGCAATTGGTCTTTATCAGACAGATGGAGATGGATGGGGAGAGAAAAATGGTACCCAGTTCCTTGCCTTTTGCCAAGGGGCCCAACCATGGAGCTCCAAGACGACACTTGGCCCTTTCCTGATCCAACTGGCAGGGCCTTGCTTGGGTCCCAATGGAGAAGGCTGCTCCGTCTGGCCCATAGCAATTCCCTGGAAGCCTTGCTTGCTTCCAAAGACCTGGCAAAAGCAGCAGGGCCAGGCTACAAGCTGCTGGCAATCCCAGCATCTTTCATTCATTACCAGTTGGAATAGGTTGGGCTGTTGACGCTTGAGTGCTGCTTGAATTAGGAAGTTATTCTTCCCTCGGCAAGCAGTGACAATTTCTTGGATCTTTGGTCATGACCTCAAACGAGCATGTTACACCTAGCAAGAATTAAAAAAATACATATAAATACAAGTTTTCTTTATAATTCCTGCTGGCATCACTTGCAAAAATCAGCAGTTCCAGACTGAAAAATTAGATTCAGTGGCTCCATTCTAGACAGGAGTGTTGGTGATATCAGTATTTCAGCGCTTTCCAATGGCGATAACCAACTAATCCGTTGAAAACACAGCGGAAATTCAACTATTTATGTTCGTGGTGATGGAGTCTGCTATTGAGAAATTGAGCTGTTCCTCCGAGCACACCAAGCAGGCAGAACAACCTTCCACCGTGAGTCCCTTGGACTCTCTAAAGGTTTCGCATGCACCGATTTTCTATCTCTCAGAGATTATGTCAGGGTTGAGGTTTCCCTCAAATTTACTTGCTTTTCCCTTGAGGGATTTTAAATGTGAGAGGGAGGGAATATCTTTTTAAGCATGTTTTCTTGATGAATTTACAGTCATACATGGATTTAAGAGTGTAAGATTAGACTTTTCTCTATTGCATTACATAAATGTGTTTCTGATAATTATAACCATAAGCCTGATTGTTTGGGCTTTTGTGATCATGTTATCCCCTGAAAAGCTATATGCTCACCAAGGTGTACTAAAATACGTATTTAAGTAACCACAAAATGAGTTACCTCAAAAAGAGTTCATGAGGTTGGTTCTCCATTACTCCTTCCTTGCACTATTTATACAAATAGAAAGCAAGTTCAGAGTAGCTACAAAACCGTACGACTCTCATTTACCAGTATTTTGATACTAATCTTGAGCTCAGAAAAATGACAAGTTACAGTACGAGGAAATGGAAAGAGTCATAGACTATTTGATTCTTTTCCGTGTTAACTTTACATGAATCAATCTTCTCTATGGCCATTGGTAGAGTTACTGCACCAGAACAGTGGGAATAGCAGCTGTCCCGTCTACCGGTTGGGCTCAACCTCATGTTGTAGGCACCAAAAAAATCACTCAAGAAGACCCCGTGGAGGAAGATGACACTGTGCAACAGTGGATCCACGTAGAGATGGACATTCTGCACCAGTTGATGTGCGGAAATTTCTCATCCCACAACGTGTAGGACATGTAGGTAGCGAGCCCAAGCACACGCTCAAACACANAGAAATTTCTCATCCCACAACATGTAGGAAGCGAGCCCAAGCACACGCTCAAACACAACCAACACCCAAAGCTGGGGAATTGCCTAGAAATCTGACTTTTCTGCTGTATCGTGATGCATCCATGGGTTGGACCTTCCTTCCTTCTTCCTTCCCTACTTTAGCCTCGGTGCTTGCAGCAATAGCGCCCATGAACAGCTTTCTTGGAAACATATTGAGACAAAGCAGTAGTGAATGATACTGCAGCAACTATAAACGGTTCCAGAAAGACACAGGCCCCACAGTGCCTTGGCTAAAAATATATATATGGAGCCAGAAGTCATTTGGCAGATTGGCACGCTCCAAAGGAAGCTGTTGAAACAGTGCCAATTCATGCCAACTGAGGAACCGATACCACTGTTTTCACTGGGGACAAGGTAAAATAGAGTCAAACGGGGTATTTTATACCTGGTATTTTTAATTTTATCTTGAGGTTCTGGGGACAGGAAAAATAAGAAATAGCACTTTCCTCATGAGGTCTGTGTTTGTTCAAGAAACGTGTAATATAAAGAGCGCCTCATATCATAGGGAGAGAGGCTCCCCGAGCGCTTTTCAATCTGGAAAGTACACAGGGCACTGCGCTCCGCGAGCCAGACTGCAACACTTACCGATTTGTTCTACCCACCTTCTCCAATTAGCTGAATTTAACAAATATATTGCCGCCAGGGTAAGGATACGGATAAAGAAATTCACCCTAACTTTTTGGCAGCGATTTCTAACCCTGCTGTTCCCATGCTGGTACACACTGTCTCAGAACAGCTTGTTACCTGACAGCTAATTAATGAAAACAGGCACGTATAGGTGGTTATCCAAAGCCACAAACTTAAACTAGGACAGAACAAACTGGGATTATGAAATTGCATCCAGTTTGGAGAAACAAAGGCGCCAGACGCCTCTGCAAGATCTCTTGGGAATCCACCGTCTGTCCCAAAGATGCAGAATATTCTCAATCAGTCCTTTGGAGTCATGGAAATTCTCATTTCATTAATTTCAGATTTGATTCTTATATCTGCAAGATAGCATCAAATCCGTGCATTATGGGTCAATGGCCAAAACATGCACTCAGCCTTCAGATGCCCAGTTGTCTCCAAAAATAGGAGAACACAATTAAGTTTCATCACTTAACATCAACCCAAACACCATATACCAGCTATGTGCTACCTGGCAAGACCCCTATAAACCTGCAGGACGTCCCACACGTCCCCAGTGCCACATGTGCCCAACCAGGGAGATGAAGACGGACAGGGAACAGCAGGAGCCACAAGGGACACCCTGCAATTGCCAACACCAAAATTGCTGGTGGCCAAGGGCTCATTCCTGGGCGGTTGGATGCAGTTTTGATCATCTGGAGAAGGAGAGAGAAAAGGATGGAGGGAAAAAAAGGGGAAAAAAAAAATCAAATTGTTCTCGGAAATCATGTTTAATGTAGAAATCTGGTTAATATTAAACTGTAATCTACAGTTTTCAAGCACACTATTCCTCGAGGAAAATGTTTCCTGTTTGAGGGCTGCGAGCACTAAGGGTTCCCTTATTACATCACTTCCCATGTCAGACCCAGCGAGCCTTCAGCATGCATTAGCGTATTGATAATGGTGATTTCAAAATGATTGTTTAAAATAAATAAATAATGAAATCCGGGCAATCCTCCAGTCATATGGATCAATTTAGCTCTAGAATAATAGGGCCAAACTGGTGTTTTCGACACTGTATCCAAATAGCACTTTCTGGAGGTGCTCTCCGCTGAAATTCAGTTTAGGGAGCACGGATGTGTTTGGCCACCAATTGCAGCATCAGCCTCATTTATATATGCTGCTAAATTGGCTTTGCAGGCAGAGCTCCCCTTCATCCCACACAAACTGCAGAGTGATAACTGCACAGCGAACGGCACGAACATTACGCACACAAGTGTTACAATTTATAAAAATAACCCACAAAGTGCCTTAACAAAAACACAGCAAAAATATATTAGAAATAAAGCAACCACTAATGGCCAATAATGGCAGCAAATAGCAGACCCAGCAAGGTTCACAATGCAGGAGCGAGGGATTTTTGCTGGAAGTCACCACTGCTGCATTCTATGAAATCCTGATGGAAATTTTTGGTTATAGTGTGATCCAGGAATCTTTATAACCAAAGCGCTCCCAGGTCCCTTGTGCTGCCATCGTCACTGAAGGACCGTCACCGGCTGGGGAGTATTTCTGTGCAACTCTGAAATTGTTCATGGACACGATCAACTAAATACATTTCTTCATAGGAACAGAGAGAGATAACTGAGGGTTGCAGTGGCACATTTCTTAGAGTCAAAATTTACATTTTATTTGGAAAAAAATAAGCTACAATGCAAGAGGATAAATGCAAAAAATGTTTCTGAACTATCTAAATAAAACATTTTAATTAGCTGCAGTAAGTGACCTGAAAACCCTGTTATTAGACCTGTCACTGCATTTAAAACAACTGCACTGAGTGCCATGAGGAGGGCTGTAGCGGGCATATATACAACTCCTGCCTTTCTTAAGGGATAGGATGGTATTTACTTAATGTGTAAAGCTAATCTTAGAAAAATGGATGCTCAAACCAACTAGAATAGCAAAAATTGAGGCAAAATGTAACATGCATTCTAAACACACTGGTAGTATTTTCATCTACTTTAGTACAGAACATGAGGTGTGGATTTAACACATTTAAAGTGTCTAAGCCACATGTTACATATTACAAAATGGATCAATTTTCATACTAGTTAAGATACCTGGCAGGATATATATTTAAATCTATTGTGTCATAGCATATAACTCAAACATAGTGAAAATTGACCAATTTGGTCACACTGCACTTTCCATAAAGTGCCCTCCTTTATTTACCTGCGTACGCAATTTAGAAACAGCATCATGAATTTTCCTTACTGATAGTAGAAAAACAAAAATGAAACCAGAACTATTTTCTTCAAGGGAGATGGAGAAGGAGGTAAAAGTTGCCGTTTCTCTCAATTTTCTTTCATTTGCCCTTCTAATTCCTGGGTATGGAGCAAGAGGGATGTTTTCCTGCTGCCCCTCAGCCATGGGAGACCTTCCCCTTCGTGCAAAACCAACGGGAATGGCACAAAAGGAGATTTGATGGTCCTGGTCCCCATGTCCCTGCTCCCAGCAGGAAGGGCCCTGCGATCGGGATGCAGCGGCAG
>VWPW01012834.1:0-23486 GCA_013389825.1 Crypturellus undulatus
CAGCAGTATTTCTCTGTAAAGTGATTCTTTACTTTTGTCACTTGTGGTTCTGTATTTTGAAAAGTGAAATCCCTACTCATATTTTTCTGTGAAAACTTGCTATTATTAACACTATCCCAGATGTTAGAGGTTACACTATACTAGACTTAAAATGCTCAGTAGTAAGAGATTGGATTTTCTATTAAAAATACTGACTTGATAGCAGAATCATCATTCACTTCTCTTAAAAGTTATAAGCCACTCCTATAAGAGCTATAATATTCAGGAAAGTCAAATTAATGTCAGGAATCTAAATTCAGAACAAACTTTGAGCATATAGACAAGTATTCTATCTTGCATATACCTAATAGATGCAAAAGAGAAGAAAATAAAAGAAAAAGAAAGATACTCTCAGGCTCCATTGCTCCTGACATGTATTTTACAAATAACACAACACACCAGAGTGTACAGAACAATCTCTTCAGGCCATTTCTGTGATCCTAGAGAACCTTATCTTCAGGCTAGAAGGAAAAAATGTACAAAACCCCAAATTTCCTTCCACTTCTGCCTGGCAATCAAATGCTGCTCTAGTGGCTACCAGGTAGTAAACTAAAGCCAATGCAGTGTGTCCACTTTCGACCTTCCTCACTCACTAGGGATAGTCTCAAATCCCATCTGGGAACCCACCCACCTTGCAAGTTATCAGTGATGGGTACTCCTGCCTCTACCAGGAAATATTCAATGAAAGAATTTTCAGCCTCTGTATCCTATCAGTAACACCTTGACCAAATGGACTTAAAAGAAATCTTCAAAAGAATCTTCTATTTAAATTATTTATTCATTTATTTCCCATTAAAAGCTACCCTAGATTTATTCTGGTTGCACTTAAAGTCCTCTCTGCTCCTGATAAATTCCATCTGTATAAACACACCTGTGTGAGAGCAACAGCTTATAGAGGACTACAGATGTTAAATAAAGTGTAAAAGGAAATGTTTCAGGTGGGGTTTATCCTGATGAACTTAACTGTAACCTCACTCTGTCAAGATGGACACTCAATGCTAGATGACTAGCATCAATACTTCATGGTTGAATATTATTTCTGTAAGAGAGGAGTTTTTCTGAGCAAGCTTTTGTTATATACATCCCTCGCCTCTCAAACAACTTTCAGCAGATTTGTGACACTATGCAGACTCAAAAGTGTGTTCCCCGAGAGGAGACTCTTCTGTCTCCTTGAAGAGGCTGTGTCATGTACCTGATCCTGCTTTGCAGCTTAGAGGAGGGGAAGAGGAGGAAGGTCTCAGACTCACAGACTTTGTGGCAAATAAAAGGTACAAATGCTGTAAAATAACTCCTCAGTGCATAGCAACAGCTGGTAAAGATTTTTGTTCACAGTCACCTAATTCAATGCTGACTACACCAAGATGCAGGGCTCTAAGGTCATCCGGGCATTGAATCTGCCTATCACCCGGTGATCTGTGACAACTCGTTCTAAACCCCCCATAAACTGCCACTGTAGTATCTTCCTCCTAAAAGCCTTTCTGCTAGTGAATACCAGATTGTGTCTGACTTCTGTGGATCCACAAGACCTTGCCACCTGCCCATCCACTGTCAGGCATGTTGCTGCTTTGAGGACATACTGGGACAGGGGTGTCACACATGCATGAGATGGAAATGTTGCAGCGATCAAAGTGGCTGGGAAGGCCAAAGGACGAATCTTGCCTTCAGGTGATGAGTCTTTGCAATAGCTTAATCTAAGAGATTTTCTAATTTTAGAGGACAATTTGATTCTATATTCAGTCTAATTCTATATTCTGTATTCATTCTAATTCTATTTGTATACATTCAAATTCTATACTTGCCTTCCTTTTTTGTATTTCAGTGGGAATCTGAGGACAGACTGTAGTGAAGATTTTAACGAAGAATTTGCAACATAGTGGAGGTTTTTCTTTCTATGAAGCGAAAGCATCTTTTTAATAGCAAGTATAAAAGTAGAGAGCTTAACATTGTCACAGGAATGAAGTCTGCAATTCTATCATGATCATAAGTACTTGAGAACCTTAATTTCTATTAGGAATCATGGCAACTTCTCTTGAAGCAACGTACTGCAGCTGATGAAGAAAAAGCTTCAAGAAGCTCTTCTTCTGTCCAAGCTTAACTAGATGCTCATAGATAACAGAGAGCTTTAAAAAAGGAGAGACTGATAAGGGAAGAAGCTCAGGAAACCAACAGAGAATATCATCTGCTTCTTAGAATGATTCTTAGTTGGACATAGTTGTCTGCTTTGGCATGATGGGACAACATGAGAAAGTGATTCCATGGTAATTTTTATTGTAAAGCATTTTTAATGTATAAATCTTTTTTTAATACAAGACATTTATAAACTATTCTGTTGAGCATCCAAGAGTAGGAACCGGACTTGGATTTCTTGTGGAAAAAATGCTGCTTTCAAGCTCACATTATTTGAAGTTTTGAGTTTTAGGGAATGTTATCATGTTGTTTACAGACTTTAAATATAGAGGATTGATTCAAGGAAAAAAAAGGCTCTTGCATTCATAAGGTATGGTTTCTTCAGACTTTTTCAGAATAGTTCTGCACCTAGTCTCATGGTGATCTAGTGGATATCGACAACAAATACATTAAGATATAAAACTACATTCCAAATTGTCTATTAAATTTCAAAATCAGTCATGTTATGTTGGAATGGAAGTCTCCCGGTCATTTACATAATTACTTATGCAGGTCTTTGCCACAAACTCTTCTTTAGCCTTCCGTGCACCAGAAGAAACTCACAAGAAGTTCTCAGCAAGAATAAGACAAAACAGCCAATGTTTGTGCAATGGACTACCAGATTGAAGCTGATTATTCAGATCTAGTTCCATTGCTTACTATAAATGTTCAATTTACGTGAAACCTAGAAGTATACCCTCATGTCTCTCACACGTGACCTTAATACATACCTCTTTTTATATCTCTCTTATAAGCAAAGCCTATGGATGCATATGAACATTAAATAGATATTAACCATCATTACTATTTTTATTAATTTTTGCTCTTGACAAGGCATTCCTATTGCTACGACTTGAATCATCAAACAAGACAAAGATAAGGACTCTATCATTCATGGATAGGGCAAAATGCAAGAAAGAGAAGAAATCTCACATTAGACCCAGTTGCAATGATGTAGATGTCTCTCCATCCTCACTACAAACTGTTCACTTTTTCAAAACTATGGAGTGTTCCATTTTTTTTGTTTCCACTAACTTCAGTGGGAGCCAAGAGAAGCCAGGCCCCCTCAAACTCAACACCATCAGAGCACAATTATACCCTCTAGAGGAATGGAAAGCAATACACATACCCAGAGTATTGTTGGGCATTTCAAACATATGCTTCGTTTTACCTTTCCAAATAAAAACAGTAACTAAATGCACTATGAATACATTACAGTATAGAAAGTAACTTTTTTCTTCTTGTTTGGGTAAAAAACATAGACATTTTTACAGTGAAAATGCCACATGGTGATTTTCAAAACTACTATGGACATCTTTATTCTCCCAGCATTTAATTTAGTCATTTTGATGGGCTCAGTTCTCTTGCTACCACGCTAAGCCTGTATATGATCAACCTGGACTTTTCAGATTGGTATCCAACTCTCTGGTGAAAAAATTACTTATGCTTTTGGAATTGGAGCTCCTATACCTCCAGGCTCCATTATGCATCCCACTGATACCTTTCTTAATCTCAAAAGTGATTTCTCTTGAGACAGGTTGAACTGCACAACCACGGGCCGCACAAGTCCAATGCGCACTTTTTCTAAGAAAATAGTATCTGAGCTTGCAGTCCTCTCCATCTTTCCATATTTAGCATTTTTACTTCCTGCCCTGTAATTCGTGTACTTGGCTTTCCATGTTCTGCAGAGCACATAAATACACTGTTCACACAGCTGCTTCTGAATTCTTCTTGTCCAGCAAGAGCTAGAGATAAGATTTCCCCATAGACATGTGCTCCTTCACAGATGCTAACAAGAATTTCAGTGAGGTTATAAGTCCCTGCTAGTTCCTCATATTACCATTACTTGTGCTTGACACAGGTTGGGTCCATGGCAGCAGCAGAATTACCTGGCTAAATATAGGACAAATAACATTTGTCCTCAAGCATAATTTTAAAGTTACAGCACTACAAAATGATCGCAAAAATTCAGCCAGAGTTTGAGCTAGGAGCTCCTGTGCACAACTGTTATGGATAGGCCTCCACAGGCATGACCCATCATAGTCTTTGAATTTCCATTGTATAATTACAAAATAAAATACATAATGAGATACCTTGATTATTAATTTGACTAATAACTTTAAGGTTTTTTTAAATTGTTTTATCTACGCAGTGTTAACTAAACCCTTTATACTGAATAGAGAAAAAATTATTATGTAAAACTACATTTGACCAGACAATGCATAGACGGGGTTGGATATATCCCTGATGGGGAAGGTTATGCTGAAACTATGAGAATACGCGTCCACCACTACTTTTTCAAGCTAGAACAAAGAAAAAGGGAGGAAGGAAGAAGTTCCAGGAAAGAACAATAAAAAGATTCAGAATGTATGAGAAGTGATTTCTTGTTCATGCAGTAGTATAGCACGTTTCTCTGCCCTTGTATTGCTTGTAAAATTCCTTTCAATTACACGGCTAACTGCTAAGGAGAATTAGGAGAACATTGATTCAATCTATGAATATGGGCACCATGGAGACCATAATATAGGTATTTGTAAGATTTGTAAGAATATAAAACAAAAGACAGCAGCAACATGTGCAATGCTGAGGGGCGAAAGCAACTGAAGCCATGAGGACAGTGCACACACATGGGAACTGCTGGATATTTGATAAGAGAAATCTCTAGTTTAAAATAGATGTCACTATTTTGTACTTGAAAAAATACCAAGAAAAAAATGCAGCTAAATAGAGATTCAAATTTTATCATATGACATAATGTACATGATAAATACTTCAATTTTCAGCTCAGATCCCTATATGAGTTCAACTTGCGCCCCACCTTCCAGATGAGAGCAAGAAAATGCTGGAATTCAGGAGGGGTAACAGCTAGCCCAAGCCGTCCTGAACTACCTACCCCACCACCATGTCCTATACTGCCTATGCAACCAAAGAAACACACTTAAAGGAGTAATCTGTCCTTTTAGCTAATAACATCAAAATGAGACCTTTTTCTTCACTTTGCCTGGACCTCTAACCTTTAAAGGTGAGTTAGACAGCTGCAGAAAACCTGATCTCATTTTCTGCCCCTGGCAAGATTTTTTCAAGTTCATCTTCTTTTCCCCCCCCGCCCTTCTCTCCAAATCTGATGAAAAATGAAATGTCATGAAAACAGGCTCTGAGGCTAAAAAACCTCTGTCTGTCTCTGTGACAGATGTCAGTTTGAAAGGTTTCAGGTCACCTGTCAGAAGTATGTCAGTATGATCCATACAAACACCTACTCAACCTCTAACGCTAACATTGAGTCCTTGCTTTCTAAAGTGCCCCTTGAAAAAGAATCAAATGATGCCAAGTCGCTGCCTTCCTCCCCCCACCCCCCTTTCCTTTAACTCTGATTAATGAGCCAAACTCTTAGGCAAAAAAAGGAAAAGAAAAAAAAAAAGGGAAAAAAAGTGCCTTTAGAAAAGGACAGCTTGACCTTTGGGTGCCCCTGGCAGTGAACCAATCCGCGCTCTCGCGATGCAAACACAGATGCCTGGAGCTAAACAAATTCTATACTTGTGAACAAGAATTCAGCCTGCTGTCAAAATACGGTGACGAGCAGCAAAGTGCAGCTCTTGAGCAAAAGCTCTGGAATTAAATTAATTTTTTTTTTTGATTAATAAAAGACGCACCATGCACAATGTCATACATCACCAGCAGCATCATTTGGAAACAATTATGTTGAGATATTTACGCATATATATTTTACACATGCACGTTTAAAACACAGTACCTCAGCCCTGCACGACACATAATCCCCTAATATTTTATGCCACCAGAAACATTTCTCATCCAGCGCTGTAATGCAGTATTTTGTAATGATTAATTAATGGTCTCCAACGTGATTTTGTTCCTGGCTTAGTGTCATAATGTTTGCATTATTTCTCACAGCTAAGTTCTGCCCTTTTAAAGACGGAACCTCTGTTGTGTTACAGAAATTAATTGCAGTATTAAAGCGAAGATCCCGGCTGCATGACAGGTTTTAGCAGCACACCACTGTACCAGTCTTTGTGTTGGCTGCCCAAAAGATACATCTCTTTCTGCCAATTTCTGCTCTCAAATGCCACAAATAAATTCCCTCAAATGGCTCTTCGTGTCAATGGGCACCTTTTGGGAAGCTTCCTAGCAATTTATACCCGCACCTTTACAGTCCACACAATGGAAAAAAAGAAACTGGACATTACACTGAGAGATCACAGATGTATCAGATGTGAATTTCCTTAAAGTCCTAAGGTTGTTTTGGGTCAATTTCTCTTTCTGGGTTAAATACATTATTTAACATGTGCATGAAACCAATGAGAAAGGGTAGCTGGCAGTTCTGGGCTATTTTCCTGTGACGTGCTCTCCTCAGGTGTGGAATTATCCCTTCCACATTTTTAATATATTATTGAATTCTGCTCTTCACCAAGTGTCCAGTATCTGTCCTCTCTCTCAGAGGTGCATGGGTCAAACGTGGGAACCAGCTACGTCACCTTCCAGTTCTTTTTGTAAATATTTAACGATGGCACTATGCCACTCCAGGAGTTAATTTCATTAACATGTAAACTGATTCACACACAACAGGAAAAGAGGCAGCATGGCATCAAGGGGTTACAGCTCGTACAAAACAAGTATCAACTTCTTTTTGGGCAGTGCTGCACTAGCCAGAGAACAGTTGGAACCAGAAGCAGCCCCAGAAAACTACTGGTATTGTTTAGACGAAGATAACCACAAGCATCCTGAAATACTTAACTATGTCTAATCTCTTAGTGACTCATGTTTACATTAACTTTTCAGTTTAATGAGCGTTCTTTTTTATTTATTTTTTAAACAAAAATGGAGTTCTTAAAAAGAAGTTTATGTGTCAGATTAGGCTACAAGCTGGACAGTACAGTTATTTCAAGGGAATGCTGGAAGCTGATGGATTTGCTAACCAACCTAGCAGCACAAGCCCTCTTGCCATAGAGGATATGCTCTAAAATGGGACCAGGACTGGGCTGTTTCCTGAATCTGATGCAGCCCCAATTCAGCCTTCCAAAGGAGTGTAAATCACTTCAGCAAGCAATACACCTTGTGCTTGCAAAATTGTAAATATAAAGGGGCAATTACAGAAATTTCCTTTCTAGTATTCTCGTAACTTCTAGGTTTGCAAGTAAATCTACGAGGTATCTCTTTTTTTTTTTTTTTTTTTTCTATGACAAAAAGCTTATTAATCCCTGGGTTAAATGCTAAGCATGTTTAAATAGATGATGAACCATTTAATGCAACTCTCTTGCCTGCAGTTATTTTTCTGCACTTAGGCTCTAGTACTCTGCTTCTCTGAATAAAAACATGAGCTAAAAGGTATAACCAGTCCTTATCGCACAGGAAACCCTTTTAGGACCTAATAAATTAATTACATCTCCAAAGCAAGTCTTTCCTTGATTTTCTTACTTACCACTGCCAGCTACATCTGGCCCGCCCGGCAGACACTGAGGGCATTTCTGCAGATTATAATCAGAAATGTTGAAGCAGTTGCTGGTGTCACACTGCAATGGCATATTAACATTGCCACAAACAGTCTTTCCCTTGTAAGAACAGGGCTTTGATGTTCCAACCCCCAGCAAGAATATTAGGGAANAAAAAAAAAAAAAAAAAGAAAGGCAGGGAGGGTGAAAACAGCAATGATTGTGAAGACAGATTTCCCAGCTGAAATTAATAATTCTGAGCAGCACTAAAATTAATTACTCTGTAGTTGTAAGCAGGCAGCGGATTTATGGTAAATGACAGAGTGTTTGCAAATTTTCCTGACTACTCGATTAGAAAATGCACCAAGTCGAGGCGTCAGCCGAGCATGCATTATTTAAGTGGTTGGTGTCTGGCGACAATCTGGAAGCTGCAATTGTTGTGGTTGCCTGTAGGAAAATTCGCACTTTCTGAGAGAAATTCTTTCACCTTTGTGTGCCCACAGCACAGATCTTTCCTCATGGCAGCTGTAGGATACACTGGAACTCTGTGACCTGGAAAATGTGGGACAACTGACACAAGGTGACCCCCTGAATGCTGGGGTAGGCCCAATTAATTTAAAATTTTGCTTGGCCTTGTCTCTTCCAATTTTCTAAATCCTCTGGAAAAATGATTAATGCGTACACTGCCAATGCGAAAATATTTTTGACCCTATTAAAGTCGACCAAGGGTAAACCAAGTGTAGGCTGGCATTGTATCAAACTAGCTTTATTAAATTTGATTGGAGGTTTGTATGAGAAAGGGACAGACAAGGACATTATTTTGCACAGCAACTCTCTTTTAAATGAAAATACAGGGACAAATACAAAGCCCTGATGTACATTGGTATAGAACTGCTTTTAATCTAGTAAAACCTTATGAAAAAGTGATTTTGAGAAAGCTACACTTGCTTAGGTTTTTGTATCTGTCAAACTGCTTTGTCAGTCAAGTGGAGTCATTATATGATGAGCATTGTTTCCTTTACACAGAAATGAGAATTTGCCCTACCTGTTTGCTTATTTTTTATTTTTATTCCCTGACTTGTTCCGACTTCCCTGTCCTGTCAGCACCAGCGATGTTGGCACGGATCCCCAGAGAGTTCAAGTGCTCAGGATAGGACTAAGGCAAATATGGGTACCTAAATTAAAGAAGATGCTTTTCTTAACCCTCTTCCCAGTTCCCACAGTAAGCCATTTTTTTGTCAGTGAATTTCCTTAAAGTTTTGCACAAACCAAAAACCTGCTAAGTTTCTGCTTATCCTAGTCTATTTGTAGCCCTTAAACATAGCAAAGCATTCTCATCTCAGAGGAGCCTCCCAGGTTGAGAAGGGCATGCGGTCCCGATTTGCTTCCTTCTGGAGAGTAGCTTAGCCAACTTCCCTTCCACCCAAAAACAAAAAAAAAAAAAGAAAGTTAAAAAAAGCAACGTGACCTTTTGTTTCCTTCTGCTATGTTTGAATAGAAAAGTGATAGTTGTTCCACTTTTTCAAAGGCACAATAACATAGGTGCCAAATGCCAAGTGCTCTGGGCTGTGAATCTCAGTACGTCCTAAGTGGTTCTTTGCAGCTCTGAGCAGAGCGCTTATTCCCTCACAGCGCATTGCGGATACAGTCCTGCCCTCCCCGGCCCTGAGTGTCTGGCTGAGGTCTTCTCCTGGCTGGGGGCACCTTCTCCCCACCGCTGCCATCATCACGCCAGTGAATAACCACATGTATTTGTTAAGGTACAGCCTCCCTTGACAGCATCACGCTCCACAGCTGTCAGTGGAGAAGTATTAAATTATATTGGTGAAATGACTGAAGTTCTACTTGAAGTTGGTGAGCTGAGGTGAAAACGTCCGAAAACATCCTATTCTCAGAGGAAAAGTTGGCGTCTTCAAGAACACATTTTTGCATGTTGAGACACAGTGTGCAAGTGTGCACATGCCTGTGTGAGACTTCTGCCATTACAGACATACAAATTGTCTGTCTTAACTTACTTAGCTACAGTGAGAGCCAAGTGTTAAATTCCTCCAAAACCTGTGATATGTCAACTGGGAATTCTAGCTTAAATCTGCTAAAAATTAGGTGGGATTTGCAAAGTTTGGATTTCAGCACAGATATTTTTTTCCCTCCCCACAAGACACACAATTCCATCTATAAGTCTTGTTTACTGATACATAAAAAAAAATTATATGAGAAAATCTCTCAATATCTACTTATTGACATCAATTTAAGATGCTCTTGAAATGAACTCAAGAACAGCGTTAACCTAATGAGAATGGCCTTAGATGTGACAGAGAAACGTGATGGTAGCCTCTCTGGTCTCATAAATGAAATGCAGAGATTGTTAAAATGAAATACATACGTATGAATGTGCAAAACACATTATTTCCCCTTTATTTATGAAAATAACTGAAGATTTTAACTTGCTTCTTATAGCGAGCTAAATAGCATGATTATGAAACTACTAAAAACTTTGCTAGTGAAGTTAGAAAACACATCCACAGACATTTGAAAGAAGTATGCAAATATTTAGCATAAGAGTACTCAGAGTAGCAACTACTAAACTACCCCTTTCTAGCAGTTACTGATGGCAGTAGTGGATCTTTGCAAGCACAGTTTAACATATGATTACAACAGCCAACTTGATTTTCTAAAGTGAATATATTTGCAATCTTTGTGACCAAAATAGATCTTTGAACTGTTCATATGTTCTTCAGTTATATTTAGAAAGGTTTTTTTTTAATTTGGGATGAGCTAGGGAAGAACACAAAATCTGTGTAATATTCCAGCCATATTTATATTTCATGTACTGAGGAAGAATTTTCTTATCTGAGCTTAAATTCCTCATGAAAGAGATGGGGGCTGACATATATCAAAATGTTGAACCTGAAATCTGCTTGCAAACACCATGATTAAACTGGGATTATTTCATAATTTGCAAGAGAATGGACTTGGTAACTTCTCTAGTAAATTAGTCTTTCTAACACACAGTGGACCGCCTACAGATTTTTTATTTTGAGAACAGCAGTTCCAAGAACAAAAAGTCCTTGTTTGCGCGATTCTGAGCTACTTCTAATACTGAAACTTCAAAGTTGAGTTCACCAAAGGGTGAGAGGACTTAAGTGTGCCAGTGTAATTTGCTAGAGAGGTGCAGACAGTTACTAAAATGACTAAATGAACTGCATATTTTTTTCCACTTCTGGTTTATGATTAATGTTTTTAAAGTATCTGTCCCTCTGTAGATATTTATGAAGCATTTTGAGTCAAACTTTCATTAAAATTCTCCATTAGTAACTGACAAGAGGAACAGACACCTGTAAGCTCATCCAACCAAATATCTTACTCATTTGTAATATGAACCTCTAATTGCAGGGCAACATCTGTGGTGGTTGTTTTTCAAATGCTACCTTGGAGATACATCAAAAAGGTTCAGGGTTAGCTTCTAGGTCTGAGTTGATTCTAGGACTCCCACTCCTGCAACTCTTGGGAACGTATGAGAGTCATCAATTCTGATTCTCTTTCTTGCCTTCTCTCCACAAGTCAGCTGTTTCCGTGACAAGCATCCATACGAATGAGGAACATGCTCCCTCGCTAGCCTGCTTGTCTTGTTGCTATTGCTGAATGGAGGGGATCCTCCCCCTCTATCAGCTCTCGTGAGGCCGCACCTGGAGTACTGGGGGCAGTTCTGGGCTCCCCAGTGCAAGAGGGACGTGGAGCTTCTAGAGAGGGTCCAGCGGAGAGCAACCAAGATTATTAAGGGACTGGAGCATTCCTCATATGAGGAAAGACTAAGCGAGCTGGGCCTGTATAGTCTGGAGAAGAGAAGACTGAGAGGAGATTTGACCAACATGTTCAAGTACATGAGGAGTGACTGTACGGAGGATGGGTCAGGCTCTTGGTGATGGCTGGGGACAGGATCTCTGTGTGAGGAAGAACTTCTTTTCCATGAGAGTGTCAGAGCACTGGAACAGGCTGCCCAGAGAGGTTGTGGAGTCTCCTTCTCTGGAGATCTTCCTAACTCGCCTGGATGCCATCCTGTGCCCCGTGCTCTGGGTGTCCCTGCTGGAGCTGGGGGTTGGACTAGATGATCTCTAGAGGTGCCTTCCAACCTTAACCATTCTGTGATTTGGTAATTATATGATCAGGGGCCATCTGATATCTTCAAGAGATCTTTTGTTCTAGTATCTGTCCACAAACTCCACTACTCCTGAAGTTCAATTGACTTAGGGGGTCCTTAATGCTACACTAAGTGTTTTCTATTTTTAGCATCTTTACTTTCCATAACTCCTTATTTTCTTTATAGGACATTTCTGATCCAAGACAACATTAAACTCTTATCTGGTCTAAAAAATAAGATATTTCTGTTTCTCTATTACTCTTAGAATGAATGAGCCTGGAACCTTATCCCCATTAAGATAGTGATATTTTCATTTCCAGTCTTATGATGATGATCTCTCTCAAAATACTGGTCTTGGATAAATGTCATGTAAGAGCTCAGTCTCCCTCCGAATGGGCAGTAAGGGCTGAGGAATTTCTTTCAGTGAGGAAGGATCTGTGCTGGCTCAGTGTGCTAAGAACTAGCACTAGCCTGGCAATTTTTTGAAGGCTGTGCAGAGTAAAGGAAGAAAAGGCGCTGAATATCAGTTTGCAGATAAAACAGCATAATTTTCTGGGAAAAAATGTAGTAACAGCTCATTTGAGCACCTGGCTAAATGCAGACAGTCAATCTGTTGGCAGTATGAGATGATTAGTGATAGATCTATTCATGGATAACTGACTTTATCCATTGCCTAAGTGGGAAGGTATTCACTGTTCCCACTGACAGCTGCTGTGGGGTGATGCGAGATACATATATGAGATGATAAAGGAGAAAGAGGCTGATGGTGCTTTTATGTCAAAAGGCCCGCCAAAGGCTAGCAGAATCTGGAAGTCAGTCCAGTTTAGCTCCTTTTCCATTTTATTAATTTTTCAGTGAGGAGCAGATGCAGAATTATCCATAAAAAAAAAAAAGTCTATGAATTAGGTTAGAGGAATAACCATAGATAACTTTTTCTGACGGCAGAATTCCCCATCTCCTTTCCCTCCCAACAGATAATTTCACTTAGCATCAGTGAGAGTAAAAATTCTGAAGCTGGCCTGCCCAGCTAAAGAGAAGCTTCTGCCTAAAGAATAAGACATGCTCTATTTTTGGCCTGAGGTATGAGTTGCACTTCTGAAAAATAATAATCTCTTAAAGTAAATATTACAGTTTTATAAAGACACGGTAGGATCAATCAGCATAAACGCATCACACATTTCTTTTTTCTTTCTTTTTTTTTTTTTTGAAGTGTTAGATGCATAATTGCAACATTTCAAGAGAGGCATATATATACTTTGTCGATCAAAAACTATCAATTCTACCTGTCAACACACAGGATAAAAATGGAGAACTAGAGCTTTCCTTACCAACCACTTCCTGTTTACTTTAGGGATACACAGATACTAAACAAAATTCAAGGAAGGAGTAAAAGTAGCCTGGGTGTTGAGCTAATACTTGCATGAAATGTTATGGTTTATTTCTCCTATTTCAAGCAAATGTGAAACATTTACAGATTACAGGAATAATTACTACTGCCTCATCTTCCGCCTCCCGCTCCTAACTGGATGTTGGAGCTTCACAGTGGACTCCGCAACAGCCTTATCAGGATGAACCAGCATTCAATTTATCTTAACAGCAGCCTTTGCTCTCTCGGAAAGCTTCCCATTAGGTGATGGCTGGGACAGTTCTGCAGCACTGCGTCTTGCAGCGACGTAAGGCTCTGGGATACAGGACATATGTCCTATTCTAACTACCAGCAGCAGTATTGTAGCTCAAATGGCTCTCCTATTAACCGCTCAAAAGTTCTCCAGCTGAGGATTTTGCAGAGGCCAAGCTCACACAAACTGGTGACCAATTAGTGTTGTAATTCCCCTACTGGCAAAATTAAGTATAAAGGTTGAAGTAATTAGTAGTTATTTCCTGTATTAGGTATCGTAAAAATGAAGACTTGCATAACATCACAATTCCTGTGACTGAGGATTACCTTTTATGTAACACCACTGCCCAGGTTTTACTGGGCTGCAGAAACTGCCCAGCTCAGCCAAGGCAGCTCTCAGATCCTCTGTATCCCAAAGATCCGATTACAATTGTAGGATCTTTATGAAGCTCCTGGTTAACTGCTCTTACAGGATAGTGCAGCTGAGCATTTCATTCAGTACAAGTTGTTCAGGGAGACACTACCTTGGGTATGAAGCTATTTAAACCAGGGACCTTCTTCATAGTTTACCTGTTATGGAAATCACCCTGGCTGGAGTCATCCCCCTTCCTGTATGTTTCTCTAAGTGTTATGGCCCTTCCCACTTATTTTTGTGTATAGTTCACAGATGAGTAAGTACTCTGATCATTTTTAAAGCGGACATTTTGATGGGGTTTTCTACTCACAGCAAAATCATACCAACATCAGGATTATTAGCTCATGCTCTTTCATTTACCGGTCAAGACTTTTACCAGTGGACTATTTTATTCACTCATTCTACACATCCTAAGATAACTCAAAATGCTAAACATGATATCCTAAAACTTTTGTATTTATTTTCGAGGTACTACACCACACCAGCCCACTTCTATCCTGTCACATTGGGTTGCGGAGCCTTACAGTGAGAAGGAATTTAACGGCAAGTGACACGATGTAAGTGATGCACTGACATGCATAAGTTTGCGACTCAACTCATGTTGGAACAGGCACCTGCAATTAATTCCAATACTGGGAATTCAAAATGAAACAGATGATTAAAACCAGAAGGGACTTAAAATGCCCATTAAGCTCATGAACTGCTGAATTTCTCTGTTTATCTAACAGAGTAGTGTGGTTACAGTTAACAAATTTGTTCTGAGAACTCATTTGCAGCGCATCATTACTGCTGCTTTGACAAGATATCATCAATAGAAGATATGCAACTTTTCAAGTTTCTTCAGTTCCTAGCCCATCCATAAGGACAGAATTTAACTTGAAAGCATTTAATAAATGAAAATATCTTGTTCTCTTAAATCAACTTATCTCTGAATTTGTGATTCATTTCATCTAGGAAACTTTAGTTATTTTCTGTGGTGATACTGTTGTGGATATCAAGCTCTCTGAACAAAGAAACAACTTCACCAAGTGGCCAGAATTCATAACTTCCTAGGACTGATTCTGCAAACCTGGGCTATGGGCAGGCCTATTGACAACTAAATGTCAGAAGACTTCAAGTGTGTCAACCTATCCTCTGTATTTTTTCCCTCCTCTTTACTAACATATCTGAAATTCAGTATTTTGATTGTACTTGATACTGGGAAAAGAGTATATTATTCAGCTTGCCCTACTATAAAAGCCTAATGAGCCAACAGCTTGAGCCTTGCATGCCAATGGCAATCAACATTGTGATTGCAACATTAAAAGAAACCTGCTTACTTTCTAATTTATATATTGTAATAATTCAACACAAGAGGTCCATAGGTGTCCATGCATCTGTTCATTTAAAGAAATATCTAAGAAAGCCACTGTAACAGCATAGAAATATACTGTTTTATGTAAAAAATCAGTCATGAAATAAAAGAGCAGCAGCAGCAACAAGAACAAAATCCATTCTGTCTCTGACTCTAGAGTTTTCACTCTAAATTTATAGTTATTAACTTATCTTATCACTGATTAAATGCTAACCTGCAATAGTAACCGCTTGTTTACTATTTCCCCTGGATCACAGACAGTTGATT
Organism: Crypturellus undulatus; assembly: GCA_013389825.1. Taxonomy (NCBI): domain Eukaryota; kingdom Metazoa; phylum Chordata; class Aves; order Tinamiformes; family Tinamidae; genus Crypturellus; species Crypturellus undulatus. The sequence continues at coordinate 15,442 of VWPW01012834.1, forward strand.
GGAAAGATGCTGCTGACAGATATCTAAATTAATAAAACAGAGATTAGAATTTTTGTTTAAAAATAATCACCACTTAAAGCTCTAAAAACAGCTTCGCTTTATTTGAGCGTAAACGCTTCTTTCCATGAGATCACAGGAAGTGACCAAAAGAGAAAGTTAGAAATGTAAAACTTCTGGTATGGCTTGGGAAGAGAAACATGACTCGAACATTGCGTTCTCCTATATATTAAGAAAACACAACATCTAAGCAATAATGTATGTGATATGTATAGCAAACTCTAAAGAATACCTGCAGTGAAGCAGCAGGTCAGGAGCACAGACCTTGGTGAAAGCGGCCTTGCCAAGACTGGTCCTTTCGAGCTCAGGCAGGCCTTGTTTTCCTTGCTGAACAACACACTGCCCTGGCCTCTGAAATTCATATCTGTATTTCTAGCAAAGTTCTTAAGCACAGGCAGTCTATTCAGTACCCCTAAATTGATGATTTTTCATTTTTTTTCAACCTCCTGTCATTTTGGGGACTGTTTTTTCTTTCCTACCAGCCAGTAAGTGGATTTGAATCGCGAGGCCGGCCAAACCCGCACAACATACTTGCTTCATTTTCCCTGAAGAGCTTGGCAGTTCTGAAAGACATGCTCAGTGTAAACGAACAACTGAGAATGTAATTAAGAGCCATGTTAAACTATAAAAAAGGGGTAGTAACCACAGTATGCTTTCATTAATTAAAGCACTTTCTAATATCAGCCAATTACATCAACCTCCTCTGGCCCTTATATTTCTTTGGCTTTGTGTAACTGGTCCCTTTATCTCTAATGGGATCCTTATAATGCTGACCATGTGGCTTTAGAACAACACCAAAATGCTAATGTAATCCCCAGCGTTGCCCAAAGGCATTACATGGGCCCTGACACGGATCCAAGAGTAGTGGCACCCTAATTCAAATAAAAGCAAGAATTAGGGCTGATCAGGTGTCTCGGTGACACCAGTACAATGAGCTGCTGGGGGACGGTGGGGGCAGGTCAGGGAGGGGGAGGTGGCAGCGGCAGCGACCAGGCACATTTCAGAAGTAATTGGTCTCCGGGGAGGCTGTGGGTTGCTTCCTAGCCCACTTCTACAGAGCCCTTTGCACCTTGCCAGCTGGAGGGAAAGTGCAACCACTTCCAGAGAACATAAGCAGGGCTAATGGAAGCGTATGGATGTGTGAAAACGGAGGACAGAGAGCCTCAAACTGAAGCAGCATGTTAAAATGCTACTTTAGTTTGAATTTTATTTTATTTTTTAATTGAGCTTTGTCCTTTTGCTGATTTTGCAGAGAGCTAAATTAAAAGTCAAAAGTCAGAACTGCCCAAAGTAACAGTCTAAAAAATCACACAGCAACATTGTTCAGTATTTGTCTTGTTGCATATATGGCATAAAGGGAAATGACTTCAAAGATACAGTAAGGCTTTTCAGTGTCTTTTTCCCCTATAATATCACATTTTTGTACTTGTGAAGCACTTTCCTTCAGTAGATCTGAAAGCACCCTATGGTTGCCTGGGAGCATCACAATCCATACTTTACAGAGGGAAAAGATATGGAAAGATTGTGTATTGTGCTCACTGCCACTGAATATAACCTTCAAAACGCACTTCTTATGGGCTATGTTACAGGCATCATCTTAAAAAGCTGTTACAGATCTAGGTGGTGCAGTTGAACAGACAGTGAAATAAGAAACCAAATAAACCAGGAAATATTTTCAGTTCATTATAGCTGTTAGGAACTCCTGAGGAATTCTCTTTGCAAGGTCTCCCCCGGCTTCTCGCAGTGCCAAGACAGGAACCAGCAAGCCTAGTGCTAGCTCCTCACTGCTGGTAAGGCCTGACAAAGCCTTCCCAGGGCTACTCAAACAACAGCTACTCAACAGAATTTGACACGTGCTTTCAAGATCAGCCTCTATCTTGATGCATCCTGTGTAGCTTCTCTAATCCAGCCTTTTCTTTTGGGCATCAGAGCAGCAAATTTCACTTCTAGGTGTGAAAGCAGTCACCGCAGTTGCCGTTATTGGGCCATAAGGGTACCTGTTCATTTTTACAAGGTTTACCTGCACCTCTCTTTTATGGCTCTGCAGGCGACAAACATGTGGAACATACAACGAAGCTCTGAAAGCTCTTAACTATCTTCACCTTCTCCAAAGGCATAAAAACATCTATACTGAGAGTACAATGCTAGATGAACTAGTACAAAATTATTTAAATGTGGATACTAGAGATATATTTATGTATGTACATTAGTTTAGGAGTTTTTTCTTTTGGAGGGGAGGAAAATCTTTGCCTACCTTACTCAAACTTTATTCAAAAAACTCAGGTTTGAATTGTCTTAATTTACTCAGAAATTCATAGGTTAAGAGAGGAAGTTCATAGAAAAAGGGGATTGTGACTTACCTATCATGACTAATTCCATACAAAAACAAATTACCTTTTATTAAGGCAACCTGCTTGCTCTGTGCTCTGTGAACTTCATCTGGCTTCTATTCTTGCATTCCAATTTACTCTTATGTACCTCATGTTCCTCTTAGGATGTTTTAAACAAAAATGTGACCACTAAACTTTATGTTCAAAGATTGCTCTGAGCGCCACAAAGCAATACCTCTTTTTTTCCCCATCACTAACACAGGTGAAATGAAGATGTGCTGTATCATGAAAGTAGTTAGAAAGTAAAAATTGTTACCACTTCAGGTTGGTAGGAATAATGGAGAGAGGGAGAATATAAAGGCTAAGTTTGTGATGACAGAACATCCCTCGGCTGCTTCCTGTTCCTACAGGAGTCAAGCACATATTCCTTAATAGAACAATCTCAAGCTCTTTAACTTCTTTTACAGTCTTTTTCAAGGGACTGCATCCAAAATGGAGGCAAAACAGAGAATTAGCCATTTCCTCACTTTGCAAAGAACTGTCACCCTTCTCTTGGGGAGATTATATGAAGTAAAACTATGCACATGCTTCAGTTTTACCTTTAAAGGTGCTTGCTGGCTTTTAGTAGAAACACAATCTCTTAAGTCTTGAGAGTGTAACAACTCTGATATTACTTTTTAACTGCTTTACTGAGCATACAGCAGACCTATAATGTATGTTCTCCAAACAGACAACTAATCTTCATTTTCCATCAGCTTCTCCACAAGATTTTTCACATAGTTTCCCCTCACACCACTAATTTCATTTTAGAAATGCCATCATCTCACACATCTCTTTGCCTGCTGGGCTAACATGTTTTCACATGTTTATCTTTTATTATGAGAGAGGCAAAACTCTTGATGACATTCACCTCTACTTTTTACATAAGCTCTGTGGTGGGACCCTGACTCCAAAAAAACCAAAAAGATAAATCAGAGAAGGAACAAATTCTGAAAACAGAAACCAATGCAATTAGTGAAAATAAACTAGTTCAAACTGGCTTCAGGAGCACTTAGCTGTCACCCTGAGCCTTGATGTTGGATTTGGGTAAAATATTGCGTACAGAGGTTTGAGACATGGTGATTTTTTCAGTTCACATCATTGTGAAAGCAATATTCTTTTGTTACAGTGCAGAGTGGTTTTCAGTTGAGCCTCCTCACAGTATTTGTCCTACACAAAGGTTTAGGGCAGCTTTTCACATTCCAGGTGCAATGGATGTTAAATGGCTGGAGTTACACGGCACTTGCTCTACTCCTGCTGCTTGCTGCATCCACCTCCTGTTACAAGTGCCAGCTGCAACCGTGGTGCCAAAAGGGCCAGCGAAGGGAAAGGGATAGAGAGCCCAGCGTCTTCTTCTAACGCTGCACCAGCCTTCCTGAAGCCGCATACCCTTGCCGACCAGATCTCTGTCTGTCACTGGCACAAGCTGCTATTTCGCTATTCGTGAGGCAGGAGCTGTGCCACCCCTGCTGATGGCCAGGATTTTTGTTACACATGTCTCTAAAAGTTCCAGCTTGTTCCCTGGTGTCCGAGTAGCTCAGAGTAATTGAAAACAGAATGTAATAACTGGGTCACTAGAGTAAAATCAGGGTTCAAAATGCATTACTGGTTCACATAGCAGCGACAGAAAGGTGAATGGAGTCAAGCAACTGTTTTAGCAGGAACACTTAAAATTAGCTCACATGAAGGCCCTCTTCTGCTCTTTGCCTTGAATTTTAATCTGAACAACCTCTTGTGCGTAACCACTTTTCTCAGCTGAAACAAAATTAATTCAGAGGAAAAGTGGAAATGAGAGGATTTTTTTCCTTCAAGTTTTATGGTTAATTAAAAAAAGAATTACCAAGGATTTCTAATTACTTTACAAGCACACTATAGCCTCTACCTGCTCTTCAGCAAATTAGGGAGATAACACATCTTATTAAACAGAATTACTCCTCCTCCAAATTCATTTACAGTTCTGCTTAATGGTCTTTCTGAGTAACACCTCTGTAAAACATCTATTTCCACTAACTTCTACTGCTATTGCTACTGTGCAATAGTTTCCTTTTTTTTTTTCTTTTTTTCTTTTTTCTTGTTGAAAACGCAATAGAGTGACAGGACTGGGCTAAGGGACAGTGTTGGAAAGACCCTCAAATATGTCTGCTATAACAGATGGCCCAAGAAAAGTGGCTACATAATACACTAAGCACTGACATAAGAAGGTGATAATATGTCAGAAATTCTATAGACAGCTTTGAGAGACAAATATGAAATGCCATGGATACGGAGAGGGGACAACTGGCTAAAACTCCTCATGTAGCCTCTAAAGGGATGTTAATAAAGTTAAAATGCATGCGTCATCTGTATCATGGTGAACAGAAAATTAAGGACTAGCAAAGAGACACAACAGGAAGATCCATGATCTGGTACAAAAAATAATGAAGTATCAGAGCTTCGTCTGAGATAATTCAGAATATTGCAGAAATATCACATTAATTTCAAGCAATCAGTAACAGGAAAGCAGTGATTAGAGGAATCCAGCACAAGAAAAAAAAAGAAAAAAATAAAAAAGAAATAGCAGTGATGCCAATAACTAACATACGGTTCATCTAAAAAGTCAATAATTGCATAAAAAAGATCTAAAGACTTAATATCATGCATGACCTTTAGAAAACATATATGAAAACAAACACCACCACACCACACCACCCACCCACCACCACCTTCCTCATAGAGATGTGCTGGACTGGATGTGCACTCCATAGAGTGCCCGAAGAGCAGCAGAGTCCCCCTGATATACGTACTGGACTCCAGCTACAGGGCAAAGCAAAGGCTAGTAAAGTGCACAGGCTTATCCTGCTCCAGACTTCTAGCAATTCTGAGTCTTTTCCCTATGCCAATCATGTTAAGTGTTTGTTTCAAACCCTGAAATCCTGAAATTTCTCTCAATAATCATGAAAGAAATTGAAGTGAAGGAAAGCAAAGCAGGGCAAAGCAAACAAACAAACAAACAAAAACCAACCAACCAAACAAAAAAAACAAAGAGCAAACAAATTTCACGATGGTATTCTGTGGGGGGATAACATCACCGAATCACAGAATCCCAGAATGGTTAAGGTTGGGACGGACCTCTAGAGATCATCTAATCCAACCCCCTGCTCCAGCAGGGACACCCAGAGCACGGGGCACAGGGTGGCATCCAGGCGGGTTTGGAAGATCTCCAAAGAAGGAGACTCCACAGTCTCTCTGGGCAGCCTGTTCCAGGGCTCTGGCACCCTCACAGGAAAGAAGTTCTTCCTCATATGGAGATGGAATTTCCTGTGGTTCAACTTACACCCGTTACTCCTCATCCTGTCACCAGCCACCACGGGGAAGAGCCTGGTCCCTGCAATCACCCCTCAGGTACTTGAACATGTTGAACAAATCTCCTCTCAACCTTCTTTTCTCCAGACTAAACAGGCCCAGATCACTTAGTCTTAGAGCCCATAACTGACCCAATACTCCAGGTGCGGCCTCACCAAAGCTAAGCAGAGGGGCAGGATTCCCTCCCTCGACCTGCTGGCAATGCTCCTTCTGATGTAGGCCAGGATCCCATTGGTCTTCTTGGCCACGAGGGCACATTGCTGACTCATGGGCAACCTATTGTCGACCAGGACTCCCAAATGCCTCTCTACAGAGCTGCTTTCCATCAAGTCAACCCCTAATCTGTCCTGGTGCCTGGGGTTATTCCTCCTCAGGTGCAGGACCCTGTGCTTGTCCTTGTTGAACTTCAAGAAGTTCCTCTCTTCCTAACTTCCCACCCTGTCCAGGTCTCTCTGAATGGCAGCACAGCCCTCGGGAGTGTCGGCCACTCCTCCCAGTTTGGTGTCATCTGCAAACTTGCTGAGGGTGCACTCTGTGCCCTCGTCGAAGTCATTGATGACCAAGTTGAAGAGCACCATTACTGACCCCTGTGGGACACCCCTGGCCACAGGCCTCCAACCAGACTCAGCCCCATTTATCACCACACTCTGGGCCCTGCCATCCAGACAGTCCTCAAACCCCTTCACAGTCCACTCATGCAGTCCACACTTACTAAGCTTCCCTACGAGGATGTTATGGGAGACTGTGTTGAAAGTCTTGCTGAAGTCAAGGTAGACAACATCCAGAGCCCTCCCATCGTTTATCCAGTCGGTCACCTCATCATAGAAGGCTATCAGGTTCGTCAGACATGACTTCCTCTTGGTGAATCCATGCTGACTACTCCTGATCACCTTCTTTTCCATGACGGATCTAAAGATGCTCTCTAGGACAAGCTGCTTCATCACCTTTCCAGGGATGGAGGTGACACTGACCAGCCTGTAGTTTCCTGGCTCCTCCCTCTTACCTTTTTTGAAGACTGGAGGGTAGTATCTGCAATGCTCTGCAGGAACCTCCTGGACTGTCTGCTTCTAGCTGTGTGATTATCCTAGCAGACCTCAGAGTGGTTGAAGTGCCCCATAAGGACCAGGGCTTGGGATCATGAGGTTTCTTGCAGCTGCCTGTAGAAACCCTCATCCACTTCCTCTGCCTGATCAGGAGGCCTGTAATAAAGTTCCATGACAGTGTCACCCTTGTTGGTCTGCCCTTTAATCCTCACCCACAGGCTCTTGACCCGTGCTTCATCCTCCCCTATGCTGAGCTCCATACATTCCAGTTGCTCTCTCATGCAAAGAGCAACTCTGTCACCTTACCTTCCTGGCCTGTCATGCCTGAAAAACCTAAAGCCATTCACAGCCACATTCCAGTCATGAGAGTAGTCCCACCATGTCTCAGTAACTGTGATGAGATCATGGCCCTGCAATCGTACATGCATCTCCAGTTACCCTTGCTTAATCCCTATGTTGTGTGTGTTTACATAAAGGCATTTGAGCTAGGCTCCCAGTGTGCCTCTCTTTCTAGCTGGGGCAGCTGGAACTTGACCATGTGGGCCTTCAGAAGTTCTCGTTTTCCCATTTAGCCTCTTCAGACTTAGGGTGCCCTACATAGGGCACACGGAGCTAGGCGGTTGTGAGTGGCATGGCAGTCCATCCCCTACCCCATAACCTGCTTCCCTGGTAACCCTCCCCTTCCCACCTTGAATCTAGTTTAAAGCCCTCTCAAAGAGCCCTGCTAGCTCACATCCCAGGGCTCTCCCGCTTTGAGAAAGATGGATCCCATTAGATTCCATTATGCCTGCTGCTGTGTAAGGCTTCCTGTTACTGAAGAAACCAAAGTTGTGGTGATGACATCAGCCACGGAGCCATGTGTTAATGGAGCATGTCCTCCTGTTTCTTTCTATATTGCTGCCATCACTGGGAAGAATGGAAGAGAATATGACCTGTGTGTCTGAACATCTTGAAGTCAGCATAATAAACTTTATTTAAGTCTACTTATTTAGGTCCACTATTAAGTCCACTTTCTTTTTTTTCCAATGTTGTTAACTGGTTACTTATTAGAAAATATGGATATTAAAAATATTAACTAAATTAATATTCAAAATTCTTCTTCCTAGGGGATAGCACAAAATCCAGACTTTACATATATCTTCTCACAAAATATGTCAAGATTTAAAATTTCGCTTTAAAGAGGAAAGTTTCATACTTGAAATATTTATGTTGTTCAACATTAGTTCTGATGTCA
>VWPW01012836.1:682-38452 GCA_013389825.1 Crypturellus undulatus
CCCTCCGCTCTTACCGAGAGGTAACGGGGCGCTCTGTGTCTCGCAGAAGCGGAGCACGGCTACGCCTCGCTGCTCCCCTACGGCGGCAAGGACGGCGAGGCCCTGCGGCGCCGCGCCAAGGCCCGCAAGAGCGGCGGCGGCAGCAGCAGGTAACGGCCGGGACGGGCTCCGGGTGGAGTGGGGCGGGTAGACCTACTGCCCCCGGGGCGCGCGGACCCGCTGCCGCCCCGGGCCCCGTCGCGTGCGGCGCCCGGGGCCCCGGGAGCCGGCGGATGCCCCGTCACCGGGCGCCGGTGGGGGCGGGGAGCGCCGCTTGTCACGGGGATCCGTTAAAAACGGCGTCGCGGGGCGCCTCCCGCCCCCCGCCCCGCGCCACGGGGAGCTCGTGGAGCCGTTGGAACCGGAGCCCTCGGCTTCCCGGCGGGCCTGGGAGCCGCTGCTGCCGCGGGGGCCTCCGCGAGATGTTAACAACGGCGGCCCCGGCGCTCGGCCTCCCCGTCACCCCGTGGGGCTCCCCGGATCCCCGTGTCGGGGCTACCGGTGCTCGGGGCGGCCCCGCGCTCCCGCCGGCCCCGCTCTGGCCCGGGAGGTGCTGGGGGCGCCGCAAGGGGCAGCCCCGTCCGTGCCCCGGGAAGCAGCGGTGTCCCCGGCCCGGGGAGCCACGTGCGGCCCGTGGCCGCTCTCCCTGGTGACAGCGACGTCTTCTAAACATCTTTTGGCCCCGTGCAGAAAAGTGGCCTGTTTTTCGCTTGATGCTCAGGTTAAACGTTTTCTAGTGTTGCTTTCGTTCCATGGCATGGCCGTATTATCCTTCTTGAGCATCGAGAGCCTTGACGTGGGTCGTTAATCTCTGCTGTAAACACTCACCCAGTCCTTGGGATACTAGAAATGCTAACCAGCTGAGGATTGAGGACTTGGGCAACAACGTTGTCAAGGGCAGAGACTCGAGTTGTCCAAGTTCACGTCGGATCCGAGCCGACGAGGTTGTTTTGCACGAGCGAGTTCTGCTGGACTGTTTTTTTTCGGGGAGTGCTTAATTACGCCTCGGAGGCCTGTGAATTAGACGCTCCCACGTCTCGTTTTATTTGCTCCCTCTCCTGTTTGCTAAAACAGAAACTGCTGCCTCTCAGGGAGCGCTTGTGTTGCGATACGGACTCGCGGAAACCAGGAAGTTTGCAGCGAAACGACTGTTTTCCCCTCATCCTGCCCGGCGCTGTGGTTGAGGGTTGGCGACTGAGACGTGACGCGACGCACGCGGCCGGCAAACACGGCCGGGGTGGGACGCAGGCGGCCCGGCCTGCGTTATCTGTCTGTCCCGGCGCCGACTTACGCATTGGCCTTGCGTGATCTTAAGGTTTGCCTCTTGGACTGTTATTTCAGCACAAGTTTGGCCCTGTATTCCGTAGGAGTTTTAATCGCGAGTGGGAGTCAGAGCTGCGAAACTGTTAGCAGGACACGCTAAGGATATTCTCTTAGCTTGAGCAGGGGTGAAGTTTTGGCTCCTGTGTGTTAACTTTCCCACAAAAGGTTTTTCTCAGCAGATACAAATTATTAGTGAAAAAATCGAGTGTAGCTTTGATCAGTTGTGCCCCCATAACAACACAGGCTTCTTTTTCTGATCATCTACTCGTTTTTTCCCTCCCTTCAATGATGTTGAAATTGCCTCTGCGTTGCCGAGATCCAGTTATGGACGGATTTTCCAGGAGCAGTGTCTCACGGTGACCAGGGCTGGAGCCACCTTTGCTGATCCAGCAGCTCGTGGATGAAAACAGCTCGGAGAGAAACTCCAGGGCAGAATGAAGTCGGAGCAGGTTCATCGCCAAACGTCATCTGTGGGCAGATGGCCGTGTCTCCCATTGGCCCCTGTTTAGCTGTTTGTCTAGGGAGGAGCCACTTTACTCTGTCACTAGATATGCCACATTTTCCTCGTTCTGAGTAAATTTGTGTGTGTTACGCAGTGGTGCTTGACCTTTGATAGTGCCTGTATCAACAGACGCTGCCCAGAACACCTCATATGTGACAGGTTGCTTTTTACACCCTGTTTCGATGTCTCCTAAAGCCAGGGTGTTCCCAGTTTCTCCTCACAGCCTTTAAGAGCTGCTGGGTTCCCATGGTGCAGGGGGAGCTGATTAGCTTGTTTGGTCCTGGCTGAGCCGAGCGCTTTCCAGTGGAGATGCCGAATGCTGCCTCGTGCTCTGTAGGTGTTCGCCGCAGCACCTGGAGATGCTCTGAGTTTCCCTGTGGAAAGATGAGATTTTAAAGCTGCTTTAAGATGTTTCCGGTGGTGAATCATAGCAGCAGAACTAATTTCTGGGTTGTATTAAAAATAGAATCGGTAATTACTGCTTTTGCTGTTACTTTCTTCTATTGTTATGGTCTGGAGGAGGAAAGATGGGAGTTTAGAAAGTCGCGCTGAGGACGTGCCAGGGTTGGAGGCTCCTGTTCAAGGCTTCAGTCAGCGGGAAGCGGTGCTGGCTCCTCAGTGTGGTTTAAGGTGTCCAGAAATGGGTCCAATAGTACCCAGCAGAGTAGACTGTTCCCCAAGGTGGGAAGCAAACAAAATCAGGGCTGCAAAGCAAAGGTAGTAAAGAGAGGATGAATTTATTAATAAAAGCCATGTAGCTTTATCTTTGCCTGGCCAAGTAGTAAAGCACACTTTTTTTTTTTTTTTTTTCTCTGTTAGTTGCTTGCAGGAGCCTGAGGATTGTGAGTGCTTGACTGGGCTGTGGGGAAGGGCTCAGAGTCAAAAAATGTAATGTCTTGGTGTAGAAAAGCTTAATGGTGAAGTCCTGAGAAGCAGAGAGCCCCAGTTTGTTGTCTTAGCTGTTTCCACATGCTCTGGTAGGAAGAACTTGTTCCACGACACGTCAGAATAAGGTGCATCCATGAAGAAACATGAACCTTTCAATCTCGGGTGGAATCAAATGTTGGAATTTTGGAGGTTGTCTGGGAGCTGGATGCTGGCTTTTTGGGACAGCTTGACACAGTGCCACTAGCAAGCAAACAAAAGGAGACATGTTAAGATTAATCTCATTAGAAAGCTGGGGAGGAGGGTTTTGTGATGGCTTCCAAGCAACGACCGACCTATTGTGAAACCCGCCAACAAAGTTGCTCAGGATGTGAATTTAAGGATAATTTGCAAAGGGACTTTGAAAATGTGTTATGTTTGTCATCTCTTGCTGACCCCTGTAAATGTGAATGCCAACGGGTTGTTTGGTCCTGGGAATGTTTGTCCACGTGTCATCTGCCCAGGAATTTGTCACCAGGGGATGAACATGGTGCCAATGGTCTCCTCCTGCGCGGGGAGCAGCTGGTTGGAGCTCTGAGCTTGGCTCAGAAAATTTGAAATATATTTTAAATGGGATGCGGAGACACTCGAGGCTCTTGTTTGCCAAATCCTATTGCTGTTGTGTGCGGCAGCGCGTCCTTTATCCTGGGGGGATTTCTGCTTAAATGCAACCTTCAGAAAAGCAGTGTTTTTTTCCCCAAAGGTGGCATGTGACACTCAAGCTTCCATCTAGATTTCAGGGAATTGTTAATCTCTCTTTGCTCTGTGTAGCTGCAGACACTCGTTTGGTTTCTCTCGTCTCCCGTGCATTTCTCACGCAGCGCAGTGAGACAGAAGCCTTTAGAAAGCTTTTTTAAACATGCAATTAGCCCAGCACTCGAGGGCATCTGCGGTGTGCAAAAGCACACTTTGCTTCTAATAGGCTAAATTTCGGGTTTGGGTAAAGATGGAGCAATTTTCCTCTTTCAGCTTAGAGATAAGAACTTCTGCACTGAGAGCTGGGTGGATCTCAAGGGTCTGTTGCTTAACTTCCCCACTAAACCCATTGCCACGAATTTGGGGAGCACTTGGGTGATGTTGGCTGTCTTGGGCGATGCCTCGAGTCACTGCACTGCTATACAGCTGCTTTCATTGTAGTCACCATTAATCAGAAAATACTGAGTCCCTAACTTCGAATATTGAGTCCCTCCACTTTGAAACCACATCTCTTGATTTTACTGGCCCTATTACTGCTATTTGTCTGGCAATTTCTCCATCGCTTGGGCCTGTTGGGTGTGTGGTCTGTGTCGCTCCCAGCGTTTCGATGTCCGCAGGTTTACAACTCAAGGAAATCCCCCAAGATTTACAACTTTTCCAGTGAGCAGTTGCTAGGTCTGTGTTGATCTTAGTTGCAGTCTGTGCAGTCACCCTGTGCTTGCCAATAGCAGCGGAGTTAATCATGTGTTTTTTCATTTTCTTCTTTTTTCAGGTCAACGCACAATGAGATGGAGAAGAACAGGTGAGTGCCTGAGATGTGTGAGGAAGGAATTGAAGGAATCTGCTCTTTTTCAGCCCATGCCAGTGTCATCTGGGTCTCCTTCCCAGGCACGGAGCTGTTGCAAACGTGGGAACGTGAGTGGGGGGATCCAAGGTAGTGCCGGAGTCGAGGAGAGGAAGCAGGAGGGAAGGAAGGGGCAGCTGGGTGAGGTGAGGTAGGGCAGTCACGAGAGCACGCGGGCTGTCACGTCACCTCGTGTCAGCGCTCCGACTGGAAGCGTTTCCTGTCCCGACCGCTACAACAACCATGTAATAAGCAGCTGGGAATGCTGCCCGTCTGCCGTGCGAGCTCCCAGGTGTGTGAAGCCCTGAGGATCCTGCCTCTCTCAGCCCCAGCGCGGATCATCCTGCCGAGAGGAGCTCATCCCTGTGGGGGACTCCCATTTCCTCGCTTGCGGAGCGAGTCGTCCGCCTGGGGTGGGCACTGCGCAGTGTCAGCCTGTAGGAACAGTCCTCCTGTCCCTGGTGCCAGCAGCAACCCACAAGATCTGAGCTTTTTCCGATCAGATTGGTCCCAGGGCATCTCTTCTGCAGTAAGAGGGAGCTGGACTGAGGGTGATGACATGTGTGCCTTTTGGGATGCAAAGACCTGTCCGAAAGTGTAGGTGGGAGCTGTATAAATCACTCGGTGTGCTGGAGGATGCAATGGCGAGCTGGAAGCTTCTTTTAATAGAAAAGCCCAGCGTGTGTTAATTGTTTTGTGGCTTTTTAATGTTTACAAGGTTTAAATTGCACATCTTTCCTCAGTGAGCGCTTGTGGTTCAGCTGAGCTGTTCCTCTATGGAATATTTTGTGTAGGTACAAATTTGGAGCCATGGACACACATAACTGTTACTCTTTAAGACAGGCCAGTGCAGCCTTTGTCATCTAGCTAAAATACAGCTTTGTGTCCTTTTCAAGCTTCTCTTTTTCTCCGTATGGCTTGGATCCGACTCAAACATTGCAGTGTAGTGTTGTCTGTTGCTGGTTAAGTACTCCTCCTTGGTTTGCTCCTCATCTTGAGAGGCAGGAATGCCCAAGTCCTAAATGACATGGGTTAGAAAAGGACGGGGCAATTTATTCCTCCTTTTGGATAACAGAAAATCAACATTTCCTTACTGAAAATCTGGAGTGTATTTAAAGCTCTACCAGAGGATTCATTGCATCCCTCACCACCACATTGTTTCAACCAGAGCTGTGTTGAAATCTTGTTCACAATGTTGCACAAGTAAGTACAGTAAAATTTCTGTTTTTTAAGCCCTTTGAAAAGGGGTAACTGGAAAAAAAACACAGCTTATTTTTCTCTATGCAGAGACCACAGATCCCTCCTTGTTTCTATGTTAGTTGCAAATAGTTTAATATCCAGTTCTGCTGCTGTTGAGCTGCTGAATCCTGACCTCGATCTTAAGACATGGCTGATGCTGGTGGCAAAACTTGCTTTCTTTCTCTAGTTTAAGGAGCAGTTTAGCTTAATATTTGGAGAGCAAATCATGGGGAGGTGGTATCTTGCACGAACACTGGCATAATGAAATGGTCTGACTGGCATGTGATGGGCTTGAAAGATCATTCCTTGCTTAAGCAAATCTTTGAAGCTTTTTTTTTTTATCATTGTTCTTTTTAACTGGCCACTGAGACTTCTGGGGCTTGGCTGTGGCAGCAGTTTTTATTAGTGAAAACATGGCAGATGTTTGCTTTGTTTTTTTTACAGTTTATGCTGTAAAAACTCTGAAGTGGAAACTGAAATTTTCACTTCAGAGTTTGCCTTGCGTAAGGCCGAAAGTTGGTCCATGTTGGCCAAGCAGCGGGTGGGTGGCTCACTTCTGCATTTCCCACCGTTATGTGTGTTCCCCTCTCCTATCTCAGTTCTAACACCAAAACATCACTTCTGCTAGTGGATTTTGGGGACAAGGGCCGTATTTTTTTTTTTTTTTAAACTCTTTTAGCGCGTAGTCATGCGAGCTCCTCCCCAGCTCTCGCACGTGGATGCCTTCTGACTCAGAGTACAGTCAGACAGGTTTGCGTGGCTCCAGCAAAATCTTCCCCCTGTTCTTGAAAATCTTCTTTGCAGAGGTTCCTCTCTGAACCTGTCGGTGTTTGGGGTTTACCCGGACAGCAAAGCCCACGTGTTTTCTTTGCGTTGTAACCCGGGAGGTGCTTTGTGTAGGCAAATCCTTGTTTACTCGCGGCGTGCGCCCAACGAGATAGGCAGGTCGTTGCAAAACCTCCGTTGGCAGCTGCCTGTCTCAATTAGCTGTTTCAAAGGCAGGTGTTGCAACAACTGCCAAACGACGTGACCTAAATATGGGGGCCAGAGTATTGAACGTGAGGGAAATTCACCCATGGCAGGAGCATCGGCATTGGCCGTGGCTAAAGGGATTTCCTTGCGGAGCCGTAATTTCCCTCCTGTGTGCAACAGTGGTACGAAAGCAGTAAAGCATTAGCCTATGTTTTAAGAGCATTAGCCTATATCTGAAGGTGTGCTGGCTATGTGTGTCTTGGGGAGCGAGCCAGCGGTTGAGGGGCACCGGCAGACTTGGGTTTTTGGTTCTCCAACCGCTGTAGAGCCCATAAGGGCCTGAGCAAGGATTTTGGTTTAAATAGAGCTGCAACTGGCCAATTTCTACTAAAAATGGGTAAAAGAAGGGCCTGAAATGATGCCGTCCCTTTACATCCATGTGGACACAGACTGCTGCTGACAGGACTGAGCAAAGACAAAATGTTTCATGTGGGATGAAGCTTTCCCCGTAGGCTTGGGTTTTGCTATGTGTAGAGCTGACTGGTTGGAACTGGGTGTTGTATATTTGCCAGAGTCCTTCGTCTTTTGAGGCTGTAGGTGGTTTGGAAGAAGTTCCTCCATTTCTGAGTGTCTTTAAAGATCTGATCTTGGAGCAGAGTGGTAACTCAGGGGTAGGAAGGACCAGGTCTTGTGCCAGAGGAATAAAATCCTAACCCAGGTGGCCGACTAGGTTATTTATTGTATATCTTAGATTATAAATACCCTGGTTATCTTTGCCATAGCTGCTTGTAGATGCTGAGTACTTTACAAACACTCTTTAATGTGTTGTGCAAACTCTTCTTTTTCAGGCGTGCCCATCTGCGATTGTGTTTGGAGAAGCTGAAAGGGCTGGTACCGCTCGGACCCGAATCCAGTAGACATACTACCCTGAGTTTACTAAAAAAAGCTAAATTGCACATAAAGGTGAGTTTGAGCTCATTTCGTTGTGGGAAATGGCACCGAGGTGGTGTGTTTTGAGATGCACAACAAGTTGTGCAAATAAAGTTCCCTTTTGTTGAGGAAAGCTGCCAGACTGCCACTCTGGAGGGTTGCAATATAGGACCCAAAGGGCTCCAAAAATTGAAGTTCTTCCCTTAGACCAAAACATCCCTAAACCTTTAGTTTGGTGTCTGCTGGAGCCATCAGGCATTCAGCTTTGCTCCCCTGAGTGCTGATTTCCATTTCAAGAGCAACCTTGCTGCATGAATTTCTGTGCATCCTAAGCATTAGAAAGGAAAACACGAGCAGCTGGGGCAGGGCATTGTTATGAACATACTGACTTAGACTCCTGTTGTCAGAGGTCAAGGTTGTTTTTCTCACAGTTGATGTTAGTGGTTGATGTGGCAAGTTAGTCCAACAACCAAGGCTTCTCCTCATAGACATGGTTAGAGCTGCCTGCCGCTGTTCTTTAAAGCCTGATTCAACTCTGGATTTTTAGGAAACCTAAAAGGTTTGAGTTTCTCCCTACAAAAAAAAAAAGGTAATTATTCAATTTGAAAAGCAGTCTGTGCCAATCTGTCCAATTGCCTGGTGCTCTTCAGTCATTTCCCTCCTGCCCTTGCACTGGCTTGTAGCTGCTCTGATTCACCTGCTTGATGTGCTGAGTCTAGGCCTGGACACCATGAGGTAACAGAGATGGTGCTTGGATAATGTTAAGAAAGTGATTTTTCAGTCCTGCTGGGTGTGAGACTGGCCTGGAAGAGTGTGGGCTTGGCCTGCAGTGCACAGGGAGCTAACGGTGCCATGTTTCTCCACCTGCAGAAGCTTGAGGAATATGACAGAAAAGCAGTCCACCAAATAGACCAGCTGCAGCGGGAACAGCGGCACCTGAAAAGGCAGCTGGAGAAACTGGGGATGGAAAGAGTCCGAATGGACAGTATTGGATCTACTGTTTCCTCGGAGCGCTCTGACTCTGACAGAGGTGAGGCCCCGCGGGCGCGTACTTGCTACTGGGTCGCGCCGCGCGGTCTCGCCGGCAGCGCCGTGACCTGCGTTCTCTGCTTGCAGAAGAGATTGACGTGGATGTTGAGAGCACAGATGACCTTCCCGCAGACCTGGACTGGAGCAGCAGCAGCCTGAGCGACTCGGATGAGCGGGGCAGCCTGCAGAGCGTGTGCAGCGACGAGGGCTATTCCAGCGCAGGCGTCAAGAGGTTGAAGTTGCAGAGCGACCACAAGCCCTGTCTCGGTCTCTAAAAGTGACTCCTGCAGCCGTTTCCCTCTTGGATGTCGCTAGGTTGTGTGTTGGACCGTCCCACGATTCTCTTGCACGTCAATCCAATGTACCGCCAACTTCGCCCGAGTCCCAAAACAGTGCGTAAGGGTGTGGGTTCCACACTGCTCTCCGGAGCACCCATCCGATCGCATCCACTAGTTCCTCTTCCTGTCAGGAAGCTCAGCTCTGAGACCGTACATTCCGACCAAATTTTCACGCGCCTGGGGAATATTTTAGCAGTAACAGCGACCTAAAAATCCTCCGCTCTTTTTGTTTTTGGCTTGCTGTTAGTGCCTGGTATTCTAGATCCACTTCATAATTGCCTACCAATGTCACGTATCTTGTAAGTGGAAGTAGAGCCCAAAAAGTCCCTTGTTTGGGCGACGCTCTGAAGGGAGAATTGACCTAACGTTGAGTTCAGATCTGGCAGGGGGTGGAGGGAAGCCCAGGAACGGCACATGGAGCATTTGGGACGCGTCGCGTCTTTGACGCGTGCGGTGATTGCACTGTGAAACGCTGGCACGTTATTTTGAGGACTTATCTGTACGTATTCAGGGTAGCATCGTAACTGTGTAACCTTTGGCCTGCTCTTGCCGTCTTACTGCAGCTTCTGCTGATTTTTTTGAAGGCCGAAAAGTGGGAGAAATCCCGCTAAGGTTGCTCCTGCGCCGGCGCCTGTGGAGAAAAGGGAGGTTTCACAGCATCGGAACCCATCTCAGGAGGTTTGGAACCCCCTGTGCCAAAAGTAAGGTGCTTCTCCCTGCCAAACCGGGCTGTGGGACCTTGGCAAGGGAGCTCCTGCTCCCGCAGAGCCTTGAGAGGATGTCCTCAGCTGTTACACATCTCAAAAGTTTCTTTAATACCTAAAACCAAATGGTACTATTCTTCTCCTGTGCAATTTATGACCTCGTGCATTACAGCTGCATATTACTGTTCTAGGCAAGTTTTCCTAGAAGTTTGTTCACGCGTCTTGTCTCTGGGACAATTTTTTCTACCTCGGAGAGATGAACAAAGATTATCTCGATCCCTTTAGCACAAAAATAATGATTGCCTCATTTGTTTGATAGCAGCGACGCTTGGTCCCGACCGAATCTGTTAGCAATAACCAAGCGAGGGCAGCGGCTGCGCTGCCCTTGGCTGGCAGCGCTCCGAAAGGGCACATTTTACCCAGCGTCGCTTGACAGTGAGTTCCTGCATTTATTTGATAGAGTGTTATTGGCATTTTAGCACTTATTTGGCTGGTTGAGTTACTTTTAGGCACTCTAAAACTGGTTCACTAAGGACTTTGGTTGCCACTTTTGGGAGAGGGAAAAATAAATGACAAATGTACAAGCCACCCTTCCCCTCCCCACCAAGCTGTGGTTTCAAACCTTGCAGCGCTTTCCTTTAAGCCAACTAGAGCACATGTAAATGTACATACAAACACATGATCTATAAATAGTATTTATTCATTTTATATGAAACTAATGTAAGGGAGATACATTCTTATGACTTTGTGCTTTTATAGATGTTCCAGGAACTTTGTACGTAGCATCGGCTAATTGAGATATATAGATTTCTTCGGTCCTTTTTTTGCTTGAAATGTTTTAAGGTCTTTATATGTGGCCCACTCGGCAAACCTGTCGCTGTGACGGTGACACGACCAACTCGCACAAGGCGACCAGAAAGGTCCTGCCGTTGAGTGAAGAGCAACTTTCCCATCCAAGGGCTACGTAGCTTATTTAGCGACAGGCCACACAAACGGCCTTTTGTACCTGTCTGTAGTCTTGAAAAACTAATTTAAAATAGGCAATTTCTAAGACTTTGCTAGTGGAGCTGCCAAAAGCCACTAAGACACTCTGTAAAGTGCCAGTGAATGAACTATAGAAGACTTGGTTTGTTTTGGGTTTTGTTTTTTTTTAAGTAACCTTAAGCTATTTTTGGATCATTTGAACTCTTTGAAAAGCAAGTGGATGGGAGACAGGGCTAGTGGATTGCTAAATCTCCAAAATATGTTCTCTTTTCGTGTGTGCTGTGTTTTAAAAGGAAAAAACAAAGGATTTTTTGTTGTTGTTGTTTTTAAACAGCTGGGATTTTTGCACGTCCAGCGTATTTGCACTGAACTCGTATGCCTTTTACATTCATACGCCTGCTTCCTAAGTCCGAGCAGAGGATCCTCTTCAGAGAACTAGCTCAAACCCAGGAAACTTTAAAAAAAAAAAAAAAAAAAAAAAAAAATTAGGTGAATATCTGCACTTTGAGGTCCTTTGATCTGATCAGTTTTTGCTGGAGAGACCTCTGCACCTTTATCTGTTCTGTGTGTTGCATAAATGGCCTCATGATTCCAAACCCAGAGCTGCAGATATCGCTACCTTCTTTGAGGCAAAAGTAACTTTAGACTTTTGAAAAGTGTCAGAGGGGGAATTCAAGATGCAAAATTGAGCACTTAGTGTGTATGTGTGTTTTTTTTTTTTTTTTTTTTTTTTCTTTTTTAGCCCTCCTAAGTCTTAAGGTTTTGACTCTGTTTTTTTTTTTTTGATTTTTGTTCCTTTTTGAGTTAAATACATTCTTTTTTTTCTTTTATTTTTTGGTGAAATACTGTGTGTGTTGTGTGGGTGTTTTGTTTTGTGTTTTTTTTTTTTTTTTTTTGGCCCGATATAAACCGGTACTTATTTGACCTTTGCACTGTTCGGATGTGGTCCTCTCGCTCATGATGGCGTAGGAAAAAAATTGAACTTTGGGAAATGATGCACTATTGTTAAACTGACACAAGGGTAAATAGGGTGTTTTTTCCAAACCTCTCAGCACGAGTGTGTTTTTCCGCTCAGGGCTCCGATGCCGTGTTGGTGTCTCCGGGTCCTCCCATCTCGGACGCGGAGCCCAGCCCTGGGCGGCTGAATCTGCTTTTGAGGCTGCAGAAATGGTAGCGCTGTTCTGTTTTGCCAGCCTTTCTCTCGAATTCACTGATCCACCAGCATTATTAAGAAATAAGCTGCAGAAATAAAACTTTTGTAGATTGTTATAAAAGGGGAGCGAGGAGCCCCTTGCGTACCCTGCGTTTACGATTGATAGTTGCACAGCTGTGTGTGAGTAAAACACGCCTTTTCCCCCCTTCTTCCTTATTTTCGTTGCCTCCTCGTTGAGGGCAGATCCCAATGCGCCATCCCGCGGTGCGGACGGTGGTGCCGGGCACTCGCTCCAGGGCGGATGCTCTCGCACTCCGTCAGAGCAGGGTGGCGGCGGCAGCGGTGACTGTTCACGATGGCCTGAGTGCCGCTCGCTCCCGGTGAACCCTTGCCTGAGCGTTGAGCACCCGGTGCGGATCTTGCGTGCGCAGCTGAGCTCTTGGCCCATCGAGGGGCATTGCTAGGGCCGTGGCCAGCGCCGATTTCTTGTATAAAGTCAAAGCACTTTTGGAGTGGCGCCTGCTGCTGCTCACGGCGCTGGGCTCACTCTGCGAGTGTGTAGCAATAGGTCAGGGCTTCACCTGCCGGGTCTGCTCTGGCTTTTGGAACAGACTTCAGGTTTTGACACTGTACTGTATCGGGAGGAATCCTGCTTTTGCCAAGCCATGTGTTTGCTCCCCTGGAAGTGCTATTTTGTAGCTTTTGTTGCTGCTCCGCCTGAAAGTCACGTTTCTTTAGTCTTTATTTGCCTGCTGGTAGCAACAGGTCCCAGATTCCCCAGCTTTGCTGAACCACAAACCTTGTGCGACGGCTCTGTGATGAGCTGCCTGCCCGGATGTCGAGGAGGGGGAAGGAAAAGCATCACGTCCCTAGTGCAGGTAGACGCTTCCAGCACCACACTGAACACTACTGGGACACCATAAACCCTCCTCGCTCCTCTGGGGCAGCTCCACGGTGCCGCGTTCCTCAAGGGAAAATATGGTAGAGGCTTTGCTCTTCTGCTTACTCTGTGCTGGGAAGCTGTTGCATGACTTAAAAACCTTCTGAAATGTCCAAACCTCCACATGGCCTGGGGTTTTTATCTGATTTTATTTATGCTTGCTTGCTTCTTTGCTTCCCGTTTGACATGAGAACCAACCTCGCTCGCCTTCCCTCGCTTTGTGCCAGTCTTCCAGAAACTGAACACGGACTGAAGGGGGCAGTGGCGGAGGGGAGACCATGAATTCTGTTTCCAGTTCCTCGTGTAAATACCACATGATTTGAAATCCTGTGTCAAAACCATCTAATGGTGCTTTTTATTACCGTTAGCACATGCATTTTTAGAAACTATGTGTTTTAGAAGACCTTGCTGTGTATATGTATACTTCTGTATTGTTCAACTGTTAGAAAATAAATTATTTCATTATTAAGAGAGGTGTGTGTTGCCTCCTGAGCGAGTGGCCAAGGCCTGGGCTGGTTGTCTGCTTCACGATTGGTTCATGTCTCCAGAAGCACCCACCAAACCAGCGTTGAAGAGGGAGCAGTGACACTTGTTGAGGCAAAGAGGTGGTGGACAACGGTCCTGAGAAACCTCAGGGCTCCCCTGCCATGGAGTCCTTGGACAAAGAGGGTGAGAAAGATGGCCCCAAGGAGCAGATCCTATGGGATTGCCAAGAGTCCTGGCTTCATGCTGCAGCCTCTAGTAGAGCCAGAGGTTCCAACCTGTACTTCTTGCTTGCCCAGCCTCTTCCTTCCCCCAAGAGCCAAAGTTCTCAGGAACTGTGAGAGCCTCTTGTGCTCCATTGCCACCTGCCTCAGCTTGCAGGAGCTCTATTGCCTGATAATGATTATTTTGTGGGGAATTAATTTCCTGGGAGGAATTGGAGCCTGGCACTGCCTGGGGTTGGTGCCTGCTGGAATGGCCATCGCAGGGCCTGGCCCGGGGGGCCTCTGGGGCCTCTTTGCAGGCTGGAGCTGAATGTGACTCCCTGCAAAGCGACTCAACCTCCAGGCTGCCACAAGGAGGCTCCATCCACCGTGTCCCAGGGCCACCACCACCCTCATGTACCCATCATTCTACCTGCTATCTTCCTCTTCCTCCTCTGTTCTCCACTTGTACCACCCCCACCACATGTGGCACCCTCTGTCCTGCATCCTCCATCCTGCCCCAACCATCTTCTGCACAAGCAATTTCTGCTTGGATCAGGGGGCGCCGGGAGCTGGCACCTGCCCCCCGCAGTGAAGGAAAAAGGACAGCAGAGTGGAACAATCCTGGGGAAATGCATCCCGAGCATGAGAATGGAGGCATTTTACCCCCCCACACATATCGCATGGCTGCAGGGGCTATTCCCCAGCCTCCTTCCTGCCCAGCTGGGCAAGAGCCCTTCCCTTTCAAGGCGGGCGGGATGCTCCAGGGGACAAGCCACGGAGCAGCGGCGGGAGGCCCAGAGCAGGCCAGGGCAAAGCGAGGCCAGGGTGGCGCAGCTGAGGTAACGGCTTTATTGCTCTGCACGGGCCGAGCGCCCTGCCCGCGCTGCCGGGGGAGCCGAGCACGGCAGGGGCTGCTCCTCACCCTGTCACGGCTGCGTCCTGCATCTCTTGTCCCTGCCAGGATGGGGATCCTGTGCAGCCCCTGTGGCCGGCTGGGTCCCCCAGCCCCATGCTGGGGCTCAGCTCCCCTGGGACTCATGGGGTGACCTGGGGAGCAGAGCGGTGCCTGGTGGCTCCTCCCGCGGCAGCGGCGCTCGGTGCTGGACGCGGTGCTTCCCCTGGCCGCGCTGGGCTCTGCGTGACCTCAGGGGAAGGTGATGGTGGCCAGTGGCGTCAGCTCCAGCGCCTGCTCCAGCGGCGGTGGCGGCGGCTCCTGGAAGGCGGCCGGCTGCCGGCTGCCGTGATGGCCGTACTCGAACCTGATGCGCAGCTCCCCGATGCGCGACTGAGGTAGGATGTCGGGGATCCACTCGATGACGAAGGGCGTGGGCTCCTTCTGCGTGGGGGACATGTTGCCTGCAGCGGGGAAGAGGGGGTCAGGGCAGGGCTGGGAGCTGCTCCTGGGCAGAGACACCCTGGTTTGAGGAGAGGGAGGCAGAGCCTTCCTCCTGCCTTGGGCAGTCCCTCCATGTGAGGCCCCCAGGGTATTCTCATTTTTTTACTAAATGACTTTCATGTTTGTTACAACTGGGGCCTTTGCTGCCCCCCTCTCCTCCCCTCATTTCTTCCTGGCTAAGGGAGGGTTTGGCTGGGTGGAAACAAGAATCTCAGCAGGGTAAGATTATTTTGGGGTGGTGGTGGGGGGCTAGGTGCCAGGACCGTGACACCACTTTGTCCTCTGTGAGGCAGGCCCGTGCTAGGGGCTCCTCTTTATGAGGGGGAGCCCCAGCCCCCTGTGAGGGTCCCCTTCCAAGAGGAGTCTCTCTTTTTGGGGGTTCCCCTTTGTGGAGGGGAGTCCCAAACCCCTTTGGAGGCTGAGGGTTCCCCTCCAAGAAGAGCCTCCCTTTTGGGAGGGCTCCCCTTTAGGATGCCCCTCTAAGGGGAGCACTGGGAAGGGGGCTTCCCTCCCTGCTGGGGACCCTCTTCATGGGGGGTCTGAGGTGGGGTGGGGGCCAGGGCATAGCCCAAGGCTCCTAACTCTGAACAGCTGTTCAGCCTCTTCCTCTTCCTTCCCGGTATCCAGGCTGCTTTCCTGGAAGAAGCTGGTAGCTTCTGGGCAGCCCGTTCCCCACTCACCCACTTTGAGGAAGGTCTTGAGCTCCAAGGGCCGGATCGCTGGCTGCTTCTCTAGGCGCCCATACGTCTCGGCAATGTTCTCCACTTCCACCTTGGGGCACTTGAACAGCTCGTACGTCCCATCCCGGTTCTGGATGAAGCTGCGTGTGACTTCCAGAGGCATCTGCCCACAGGAACAGGAGGAAGGTGGTGAGGAGCTCAGGGCCTGGCCTGCTGGGTGCCGGAGCCCTGTGCTGCGGCACAACCTCCCTTTAGGGGGTTGTAAGCCTGGCAAAAGGCCAGTGGG
Source organism: Crypturellus undulatus (assembly GCA_013389825.1). NCBI lineage: Eukaryota > Metazoa > Chordata > Aves > Tinamiformes > Tinamidae > Crypturellus > Crypturellus undulatus. The sequence goes on from VWPW01012836.1 coordinate 16,351, forward strand.
TTAGTGGGAGCCTCACAGTTGCAGCACGGTGCAGGGGCTCCCTGCCGGCCTCACCTCGGGCGTATCGAAGATCTGTTTGACCTGCAGGATGTTGGTGATGTGCCAGGTGTACTTGGAGAAAGTCCCCAAGGGAAGGGCGTCTTTGCGGACAAAAGCTGAGGAAAAGCAACCCGCGTTAGCGGTGTGAGGCGGATTCAGTCCTGCTCTGCTCAGAGCTACCGTGATCGTGTTTGTCAAGCGCTTTGCTCCTTCTCCCCCACCTTCCCCTTCCTTTTTTCTCTGCCTCAGCTGCAGGCTTGAGCAACCTTCTGCTTGGATCATCTTCGCCAAAGCTAGAGCAGCTAATAAAGTAAATCCTTCCTTGCCCCCTTTCAAACATCTCGCTGGCCCATGAACTTCGAGTTACCTGGACAGCAGGGCACTAACTGGATCAATGCCAGCGCTCCTGAAGCCCCACTTGGCTGCTGCCACCAATGCTCCTGTCACATTCCTGTGCTGCCCTGAACCTCTCTGAGAGGTTGTGCTTTACCCTAAAGAGTTGCTTTACATATCAACCAGACTTGGAGGCACAGTTTGAAGCACTGAGGCACCTTGCTAGGGTCAGGGCTGTGCAGCCAGAGCCTCAGTCAGCTCTGGGCAGATTACAGCAAAACCCCTGAGCTCCACTGCCTCCTGCAGGACATAAACATTGTCCTCAATGCCCTAAAAACCCAGCTGGCTACAGCACCAAGCTCTGACTTCCACTAGAATTTAGGCTGAAGCAATTTTATCCTACCCACACACAGCAGAGGTTGCTCTCCTTAATTTGGCAGCACCCACCCTGGGAGCCATTCCTGCAGCCACTACCCTCTTCTAGCTATTTTTTCATGAAGACAGTGTGTGGAAAAGGAGTCAGGTGGGGAGCTTGTTCCTTTTTTCTCTTGCTGCTCATTCTCTCCCCCTAGGAGCATCCACCTTGAGCAGGAGGCAGAGCTCGCTCTGTACCAGCTCGGTCCCATCCTACCCGTCGTGGAGTTGGGCAGCCTCTTCTTCGTGCTTCCCATGGAGATGCGCTGCTGCAGCGCATCGAAGAACGCTTGAGGGATGTGGAACACCAGCGGCTCCGGCTTGCCTAGGAGGGTATAGACAAGAGGCAGCGGCTGAGGCGAGAGGCTGCGCTCAGCAGGCACCTAAGCAGACATCTCCTACCACTTTTATCCTTGCCCACCCTGTTTCAGGTGGCCCTAGCACACCCTGGCTGAGCTTATCCCGATGCTGGGAATTCTGCAGGCTTTAAGCACAGGGAGCTGCTGCTTAGCAAGGGGTCCCTCTAAAAGGCTTTAAGCGAGCGGAGGACTAACTCTGCTGCATTGCTACCAGCAGCAGGCAGAGGGGTGTTTTAACTTAGGTTTAAGAGCATCATCGCACAAAGAAAGCTGATGTGGGTCTGGGAAAGTCTTAGAAAGCCTGAAATGAGGTACTCCCTCCCTCCCTCGCTTTCTAGCATTTCTGTCCTTGTACTAAGGGGAGACCAGCTGAACTATGGCACTCAGCTGCTGCTGGGAGTGCTGAGCTCCCCAGTTACATCCCAGTAAAGGACTACTAAAGAAATGACAAAACCTGCCTCTACCCAGGTGATGTTCAGGGTGTTATAAAAATGAATTACTCACAGCTCTTGTTAAAGCTAGTTTCCTCAGCTATAGCCAGGTGTCGGGACCCAAAGGTGCTACAGGAGGATCTTTTTATGTTAGGATCAAAACAACTTACATCATACTTAATTTGTAGCTACTTATTTATAAGTACAATAAAAGAAGTACAACTCGACAGGTGTCCAAACTCCTGCCTTCTTATCTAAACACGATACATTTTCTTTACTTACTTTATCTTCTTCCAGTGCCTTGTGGCCTCAGTGCACCACACTCGTTATTTTTTATTACCATCCTGGCATTTCATGCACAAGGATGTGTGCCTTGGCACTGCTACGGCACTTGTTCGTTAAAGGCTCCCATCCAATTTCAAACCTTGTGCTAACGAACAATACTCAAATGCAGTAACTCACTAATAATTAAGCCACACAATGATTAGACACCCATCTCTGCAACACTGGGATAGGCTGGCACCTGCAGAAGTCATGTGCTGCCACTCAGCACAGGGGACTTGAACTCCCCCAGGTTTTAGATGCAGAAAGCAACACAATGTGAGGTGTCTCACCTTACCTCACCTCTCCTGGTCCGCTCCAGGCAGTTTCTTGGAGCATAAATAAGCTCCAAGGAAGTTTCTCCCTTCCCCAAGCATAAACTAGGTTTACGATAAGAGTTAAGCCTAAGCTTAGGGAATGAATCAAAGCTGACAGAAACTTCCCAGGGCAAATTAATAGTTGCTTTAACCAAGGTAAGCGCGTGCTCCCCTTTGGGCTAACAGTTATTTAATGCTGCCAAGAGCTTGTGTGTTAACTACTAAGGTTGTACCGGGAATGAAATCGTGCCTGAAGGCTCTTGGAAGTCGGTCCCCATGAAGACTTACCCTCAAATTGGTAGTGCATGGTTTGATGGATACGTTCTGTGACGCTGGCCAGCCATTCTTGGAAGGACAGGGTCACCTGCGACTCATCCAGCAGCTGATTACAGCCTAAAGGGAAAAGGATGCTGAAACCAGAACCTGCACCTCACCCAAGTAAGGAGCAAAGACACAAAGGAAAAAATAACTCAGACAATCACAATCCAGACATGCTGCCCCATGGGCAGAGGCAGGGGGTCTGGTCAAATGTCTGTAGTCAAGTATTTCCCATTTTACATTCACTGGTTCCCCAGTGTGGAGACATGATGACCCCTGTAAAACTGTAGTGTTACAAAAGAACATTTCTGTCCTCTTGATGGATCATAAATGACTTTATTTGGCACCTCAGGCCCTAGACTCGGAAATACAGAGCTATTTTAAAAGTAGAAGTCTATGGGGATCCAATGGCACACACCAAACTCCACCACGATTTCAGTAATAGCTACAATCCTGGCATCAAAATATGATAATTGCTCTGTTTATTATGGAGCAGTTGTCAAACCTGCTGTGGTCTTTGCGGGTGCTAAGGAAGCCCAAAACACTCCCTGAAGACCACACAGACATTCCCAGGAGCAAAGCATGTGCTCACACTCTGCATGACAAGATCCCCTCTGAGCAGCTCGTAAACACACACCTGTACACATCCTTCTCCTCTGAGATAACAGTTATTATATATATGCACTTCAAACGCTCCTAGGGCAGCCAGTTACCTGCACTGACATTTCATTTACCTCTGGCACATTCCCCATGGCTCTCGGACAAGAGCTTGGCTGAATACGTATTTACTACTCTAAAATACATTTCTAATAATTCTAGCCAGGATGTGTCTTCCTCGATAGCTTGTGTGTTAAATATACTACAGATGCGGAGAGTGGCAAAAGAGCAGCAGTCCAATTTACTAGTGTGCCCCATCTAAGCCACCTATTCAGTTTTGTCTAGGAAGACATATAATTGCCCTAGGTAAATATCATTTTGAAACCTGCCGGCCTGCTTGCCCCTGACAGCGATGTCCCCGTGCTGACCGCGGGTAACGCAAGACCTGCACGGCACCCGCGAGCGCGGGGACGACCCTACCTGGCCTCTTCAGCGACGCCACCACGGCTGGCTTTTTCAGGCTGCTTTTCCTCAGGCTGCTGTTGGCTGCCTCTGGAGCCAGGAGGGGGCTGCTCCCCTGCGTACCTGGGGTTCAGGTGAAGAGGGTTTCAGCACTCTCGTAGCCCATGTGCCTCCCACAAAGCCCCTCATGCCTCTCGCTCCAGCTTCACCCTCCCCTCCATCCCCAGGGAGGGTGAGAGACTTTCCAGCTTAACACCACCTGAAAGGACCATTAAGACTCTGTTGCAGAAGCCTGGCCCATCCACAGGGTCTGCCCGCAGGCTTGCAGCGCAGCAGCAGGAAGGCCACAAGGCGTGTGGTGGCTGCCCAGCTGCAAGTGCACAAGCCAGTCGGACACAGAATCCCAGAATGGCTGAGGTTGGAAAGGACCCCTAGGCATCATCCAGGGACACCTAGAGCTCATAGCACCTGGTCACATCCAGGTGGATTTGGAAGATCTCCAGAGCAGGAGACTCCACAGCCTCTCTGGGCAGCCTGTTCCAGGGCTCTGGCACCCTTACAGGAAAGAAGTTCTTCCTCATATAGAGGTGGAACTTCCTGTGTTTCAATTTGTGCCCAATAGCCCTTGTCCTGTCATTGGCCACCATGGAGAAGAGTTTGGCCCCATCCTCCCTATGGATGGTGGCTTTTCCTCCTGGAAACATCCAGCTCGGCACCGAGGTGAGTGGTAGCACTGCCCACTCACGAGCACTCACCAGACACTCCGTCCTTTTTCCTCTTCTTGGGTTTGGAAGCAGCAGCCTCCACAGGCGGCGTGGGCGCTGGGGGTCCGCAGACGAGCTGCGGCACCGTGATGCCTTTCACACCTAGGAAAAGTAACGCTCAAGCTCCAGCCCCGATCGTAACCAACCCTCCATCCCGGGAGTGCTCCTGCGAGTGGCTCCTCCCGGACGGGCACCCCAGGCAAAGGGGAAATCAGAGGCTTCACTGAACAGCCAGAGTTTTGCTTTTTTGCCCAGTGCTGCAGAGCCACCCTTGGCACAGCGGGCACAGACGGCAGTGAACGTGCCAGCTGCTTTGAATTCCCATGCTCTGAGTCACCCTTCCTAAAAACACAGGAAAACTAAAAAAAAAAAAAAAAAATCAAGGGGGAAAATTCCAGACCTGCAAGGCAGGAACCAGCCCTGGTTGGACACAAGAGAAAAGGGAACTGGGGAAGGAGGTGGCACCGGAGGAGCAGGAATTCTTCACCTGAGCAGCAAGATTCACCCTGAAGCGCGTGGCAGGTTGTACCCTGGTGTGCTCACGTGGGCTGATACCCAACAAACACAGCGCTCCCCGGTTGGTGTCTCTGCATGATCCTGTCTCCTGCCCTTCCAGGTCTTCCGGGCCTCCAGCTGGCTCTTCTCGCACTTCCTGACCTCACACCAAACCTCGCAGTACCAGCAGCCCTCAGAGCAGTTCCCAGGACAGTCACCCGGCTCCCGACTGCAGTAGGGTCGGATCTGCCGTGCCCCTAGATTCTCCTCGTATCAGCAACGCCACAAAGGACAGGCACAGTACAGCGAGCTGGGAACGCCATGTCCCTTTTTGGGGATTTCCCACCCCAAAACCTATGGGGTTTGGAGAGCGAGCTATGAGAAACCTCGAAAGACACTCTGGCCCATAGACATGTTTTGCAAGTGGGAAACCCAAGACACAGGGAAGTGCTTTTAGGGAGGGCAGGAACTGGGAATGGGGCAGAAAGGGGCTGCTTTTCATCTCATGCTGGTTTTAGACTAAAACTCCAGACGGTGCCCAGAATCACTACTCAGACACTTTAGGAACAGCAACTCCAAAAGGGAATTGAGTTTATCTACGATTTTAAATAACTACTTCCTCGGGGCAGATTTCCAAATATATCTGGGTGCCTAAAGGGGCAGGGGGATTACCAGAGGGAACTGCTGCAGGTGCACCGTGCCCAGAGGAGGTTCACCCCAGCCCTGCTGCCCAGCTCGCTGTTTGCAACGAGTCAAAGTGGTCCAGCAGGGCAGGGGGAGCCCTGCAGCGTTGCCCTCGATCCCACACGTGCCCTAGGCGCCCACAGTCCCCTCCTCTCCTCGTCGCGTTTCGCGCTGCGCCGCGTCCCTGCCGGCCACCTACCGCCCGCGTCGCTGCTGAGGAAGTCGGCGAACTCCTGCGCCAGAGCCTCGTCGCTGGCGAAGGCGCAGATGCAGGCGAAGAAGTGAATGCACCGCGGCGGCGGCGGCGCCTCCTCCCTGGCCGCGCCGGCCTTGCCCGCCCGCAGCGCCTGGCACGAGCACAGGAAGCGGTGCTCCACCAGGCTCTTGGCGCTCACCTTCTGCGCGAAGGAGGCGTGCAGGTAGCCCAGGCTGTGCTTCTGGCTGGCCTTGCACTTCACCACCAGCACGCTCTTGGTGATGCGCTGCACCAGCGGCCCCGTGGGCTCCGTGGCCAGCTGCCACAGGGTCTGCTTGGTCTCGGGGGAGGCCTGCATGGAGCTGAGCACCGAGTTCTTCAGCGTCAGCGGCGTGGCCTCGGTCTGGCAGCTGAGGGCCAGCTTAACGTGCTGGCACTGGTTTTCCACCACACCTTGTGCGGCCGCCTTCAGGCACGAGGGCACGTAGCAGCGGCCGGAGCTGAGCTGCGTGATGATGGTGCCCTCCACCGTCTGGATGGCCGTCTCCGAAACGCCCAGCTCCACGAAACAGCGGTAATCCGGGCCCCGGTCCCGCTGCCGCACCGAGTAGACTTGCAGGTCGGAGCCAGTGATGATCTTGACGGCGTCGACGCTCGGCTGCTTGCGGGCGCCGTAGCGGAACACGGTGCCGCACGTCTTGTTCTTGCAGCTCAGGCCGCGGGTGCCGTTGTAGGTGCCGCAGCGGGGGCACTTCCTGATGCCCCGCAGCGTCGCTTTGCCCAGGTCCGACAGGAAGGCAGGGACTTTGGTCCGCACCGCGCCGGGCTCCATCCTCCAGACCGCCTGGAGGGGAGAGGTGGGGATGTGAAGGAGACGGGGACACGAACGGGACATGGGGACAGGAGCCCCAGGCCTGGTAGAGTCTGGCGACACCTCCAGGCGCCTCGGCCGGCGGCAGCACCCACTGGGGAAGCAGCTGGAGGGGAAAGCGGCTGCAGCGCATTGGGCATCGCCCTGGGGCACAGTGATGCAAACGTTAACAGCGAACGGTGCGAGCGGCCGTTGCTGCTAGGGGTGTTCAGTGCTGGGGACTCTCCGCGGGCGAGGGCTGGGGCGGCTGTGGCGCGTGAGGTGTCGCTGCACGAAGGGCTCCATGCCCGGCCCTGCATCCCCTCTCTCCCGCGCCCCCTTCCTCCTCCGCCTCCTCCTCGCGGGCCTCGACGCGCCGGCCTCGCCCGCCGTTACGTCACGGCCACGTGACGTCACGCCCCGCCGGCGCGGGAAGGTGGCCGTTTTCTCCCTCATCCCCCCGCCCCGTGACGTCACTCCCCCCCGCCGCGCTCTCCCCCCCTCACCTGGGTCCGCGCGCGCCCCCCGCTCCGGCCCGGGCCGCCCGCGAGGGCGCTCAGCGCGCGGCCTCCGCCATGGCGCCTTACAAAACACCGCCGGCCCCGGCTGTAACGGCGGCGCCTATTGGGCCGCCGCGCGCCACGTGCCGCGGCGCGGAGCCCTCTGGGGGGTGTAGTTCTTGGGCAGAGATGCGCAAGCGCACTGTCGCGCCTCCTCCCCACCCCCCTTTATTTTTAATACCAAAACAGGGCGGATTGCGGCCTTCGCCCCAGAAGCGGCCCGGGGGNCCGCGGCGCAGAGCCCTCTGGGGGTTGTAGTTCTTGGGCAGAGCTGCGCAAGCGCACTGTCGCGCCTCCCCCTCCTCCCCCCCCCCTTTATTTTTAATACCAAAACAGGGCGGATTGCGGCCTTCGCCCCAGAAGCGGCCCGGGGGGAGGCGGATAACAAAAGACAGCACATCCGGCTGGGAAGGGGGAAGGGAGCTTTTTTTTTTGTTGTTGTTTTTTCCTCTCGCTTTTTGACAGCTGGTCGAGGTAGGACAGAGAGGTTAGTTCTGGGTTTTGTTCTTTTTTTAGCCTCCCAACGCGGCAAAAGACGTGGCCCGGCCCAGCCCTACACGCACAGCGCCAGCGTGGCCACAGCTCCAAGTGTGCAGTGGCAAAAAACATGTTGACTCCTGCTCCCCGGCTCCCCCTTTCGCCACCCGTAACAGCAAGACGAGGGCTCCTATGGACAGCGCTGAGAGGCTGGGAGGTTCTTTTACAGATATGTTAAAAACAAGAGAGGCTGCGTTGGTATTCCAAAACTAACAAAGTGTATATTTGATACCCACATGCAAAAAAAAAACAAAAAAAACAAAACAAAAGAAACAAAAAACAAAAATAATAAAAACAAAAAGCAATTTTTTTTTTTCAAATCTTATGCATAATTCATGTCCAAGGACACTGTATCCTACCTTTAAATAAGGAAACATACAAGTTGGCTAACGTTTGTGCAAAATAGTAATTTGCTAAAATATTTTACATAATTGGTACACGTAAATGTAGAAACTGATAAGATAAAAAACAAGCTGGTTTGTAGGTATTTGTCACATTTTAGTAAGAGTCAGAACAGAATTTTTTTTCCGTAGTTCTCAGTACACATCACAAAGTTTTTCACCAAAGATAAAAATCCTTTAGAAAGAGTCCAACAGGGAGTTCTCTAGGCACCTTCTCACATAAAACACAATGTGAATAAAATTAGATCCATCTGAGCGTTTTTGCAGACAATTCAGCGCTGAGGACTGCGCTTCCTCGTTTCACGACAGTTTAGGTAATTGGCATAAGGCAAAGACCACTCTGAAAAAATGTTTTGATACAAAATGATGTAAACTAATAATTTATAGTTGAAAACCCAGTATAACAAAAGCAGAGGGACGGACACTTTATACAATAGGCTATTTTAAAACAGACTTGTGCAAAGGCCGAAGACAAAGCATCTTCAGAATTCACACGCTTTTGGCTTTTTTTTTTTTCTTCTTTTTTTTGTACAGCTGCTTATAATACATTTTAAATCATTAGGAATGCAAACTAAAACTGCCCACTACTTCAGAGGAAAAAAAAGGTTTGACATTGTGCAATTTTCTGCCCCAATCTTAAGTGGCAGTAGTCCCTGCATTTGCTGTGTTTCAAATGTGGATCTTAAGAAACACATATCAAAAGGAGGAAAAGAAGGCAAAAGTTGGCAGACATCCAGCATCTAGTTTTTTTGTGTGTGTGTGTTTTTTCCTTTTTTTTTTTTTTTTTTAAACAATGTGGATGACAGTTTCATGATTAAAAATGCTTTTTTTTTCCCGTTTTTTTTCTTAAATAAATACAATGTATCTGACACTCATACTGACTTGATCGGGTAAATCTGTTCAGTAAACAGAGGCTTGAAAACTCTCCTCGCAGCCTCGAGCCCACCAGTGTTTGGTTTCAGAGTCCTTTTCTCACTGCGTTTCAAAGCCTGCCATGCGATATCCAGTTTGATTAGTTATCACGCTCCCGTTCTGCCCTTGAGGTGGTGGAACGCTGTAGTTTGCTCCCATCCATGCTGCTGAAGACTGTGTCTGACTGTTTCAGGGGAATGGAGTGAAGGGAAATATTTAAGATCAGAAGTCAAGACTGCAGACTGCAACCAATTTTTAAGGGCACGATATTTTTCTATGCAACGAGACAAACAGTGATATTGCTTGGAGCAAATAACCTCCGTGTTGGCCACGGTGCACCAGAAAAGGCAGATCAATGGGCTTTGCTGCCAGGAGGCCTCCCAGCAAGAGCTGTTTCATTGTAGCTTAGAAACCAGCATATTACTGCAGAAATCTATATTCACTGCTTAAACTTGAATTGCATTTAATATCCACTGCTCAGGAATGGGGCAACTGTGGGGCAACTGTTAGACCAAACAAACACGTAACAACATATGACTGATGCTGTTGTATGTATAGAATCTGAAGAATTTTATACAAGCTGCACAATTTTACCAAATTTTGAACTTGACCAGAACAAAATGCAGCTTTTAAAAGTTCAAGAGAACTTCTAAAGATGCAGTAACACGACTGGAAAAACTAAACACTGCTCTCTGAGGGCAGGTCTTTGAAGACAGCAATATCCTTCTCTATGTGTCCCTGAACACATCTAACTGCAGCCATCATTACTCCATCTCTATGAATGGCAAAGGAACAGAACTTTAAGATAGCTCTTATGAGGCTGTGGACTTTGAAAACCTCATCACCTCAAATTTCATTCATGGCACGAAAGCAAATACCTACTTAAAACCTTGCTGATTCCACGGTTGTCCATACATTCCATATGCAGGGACTTGCCAGCCGTTGGGCATGTACTGCCCAATCTGCGCGTTTCCATACCACTGACCCCACTGCCCGTAAGCTTGGGGATATCCAATTTGATTCTGCAAGGACAAACAGTCAGGTGTTAAGCAGTGCCTAAGAAAGCAGATATTTGCATCAATTCAGCATGCACCCAGTCTGCAGAGTCCATCTCCATTCAAGAACCTACAAGATGGTTTGCCAAAATAACACTGAAAGGTAAACTCATTTAATTGGATACTGATGTTAATTTAGCAAGTTTCGGATTATTCTTTAGAGAAATACCCATTGCTGAAGGAAGAGTTAACCTAGATGTTGCTTTTGCCACATCAAGGTTCTATCTAGCATGGCCTTTCCAGCCATTGAACATGTTTTACTGAAAGACAGTAACTTTAATCCATCATCTTTGAGGTAAGCATAGGAATAAATTTTGACCTGCTGGACTGGACTGATCATGTCTGGTGTTTCCTTGCCCCAGTAGCACTTCACTATGTGGCCTTCTATAGTTGTGCCATTGACAGAAACAATTGCATGTGCAGCACTCTCATGGGAATTAAACCTGTTGAAATAAAAGTCATGCCAATATTAAAAATAACAATAAATCAAGGGGCACAGTTATAAGTAACCCCAAGAGAGCAAATCAACATGTTATCCTCTGTAGCTCACCACAGAACAACCTACCGTACAAAGGAGTATCCTTTATCTGGGAAGACTCGGATTTCCATTATCTGCCCAAACGGAGAAAAGGTCTGGCGCATTAGCTGTTCTGAAGCAAGAAGAGGTAAGTTGCCAAAATTAGATGATTGCAGTGTTTTCCTGAGACACACAAAGTGTCAATGTTTTGAAGACACCATACCTGTCAGTCCTGAGGTAACACCTCCACAGTACACAGTGCAGTTGCTTGGACTGGACTGATTGACCACATCATCATAAGACAGTTGTTTGGTATTTGCTGAAAGGAAATTTTAAAAGTTTTTAAGTTGAGCAGAAACACTTTACACAGAAATCTGAATCCCATCCAACAGGCCTACAATAACGAGTCAGGCTGCCAGAGTCTGTGACAAACATCAACTGTGGTAAATATTTTGTCCTGTCTATACTGAACGTGGTCACCTCCCTGACCACAGGCAGTGGTGAATTAACATCAGAAACAGACACTGTCTCTAGACTGCCACTGTGTCAGAAGCAGAGCTGCCAGCTCCTGTTAAACATTAGCTTTTGCTCTTCACACACACGAGACACACGAGCATAAATTGCAAACACCACAAAAACAAATAGCACAGCAAAAAGGAGAATAAACCCGTAACACATGATCTCCAGGGGTGGCCACAAACTCCCATTATAGGACAGGTGGCTTGTGCTGGGGCACTACTGTTATTTAAGGTCATGTTTTAGACTTATGAAGTAGCTCAGATATACCCGAATTAAAAGTGCTCTAATGGAAATGCTTTCTTTACACACCATTCTGCTTGCTTTCTATCCCAAGTGGTAAAAATGTGCTAACATTTTTCTATGATAGCAAAAACAAACAAACAAACAAACAAGCAAAAAAAAAAAAAAAAAGGGCTTTGGGGGTAAGGAAGGGTAGAGGAAGAAGAAAAAAAAAGTTATCAAACTAAGTGTTTAGAGAAAGAACAAACAAAAATAAATGTTGGTAGTAGCAATACATCCCTTACACCTAACAGAATTTTCAAGAGTTCCAAAACTATCCAAGACTTCACTGTTGAGTACCCACCTTCCCTTCTCCCAGATCTCTAATGATTTGAGCTAACAAATTTCTCTTCCTCCCTATGCTTTTGGCAAGAGGTTTGGAAAGACACAGAACTGAAAAACTTACTTTCATAAGTACTCTTTGGAGCTGGAGGTTTTCTTGTCGCCCAGTTTGTTCTGATTTGTCTTCCACCAAGCCACTGACCACCCATCTGCTGAATAGCGTTTTCTGCATCCTGTCCACAAGAGAGGGGAGGAAAAAAAAAGTGCCACTGTCAGTAACTCTTCCTGAAGCTGGTACAGTTACAGACTGAAAACACTCATGCCATGTGGCAGCTATTCAAAACCCTCAGTCACTTTTCAGAGCAATCCCAGGCAGTGCTGCAGCTTACCCATTTATTGAAGAAGGAAACAAAGCCGTATCCCTTAGATTTGCCCGTTGCCATATCCTTAACCACTCGTGCATCTCTAAAAAGGAGAAACAGCAGCCAATTTAGCAACTTAAAAATACTTCAATAAATAAAATGAAAATTTGAGTGACACGTACATCTTATTTTTCATGTTTCACCTTTACTAAAGCAAACTGTTTATTGTAGCAGCAACATAGTCAAAGCAAATATCTTCTTTTCTAAATAGAACTTTACTAGTGTTTTGTCAGGTAATAGCAAAATTAAACTTAATTTTGTAAACATGCAAATCAATAGCACTTCTCTAACAAACTTATGCATTTTACAATAGTTGGCTCCCAGTTCAAAATGCTTTTACATATTATTAAGACACTAAGCATGGTCAAAGCAGCTATTCAAAAGCATCACTTAGGCCGCGTAGCTGACTAACATTAGCTGAATGGCTTTCTTTAACCATGCAATTTTTAAACTATTTGCCAACACATTCTACCTACTCATTAAAAATATTAAATAGAAAAAAAATGAAAAAAAAAAGATAGGAATTAAAAGGCATACGTCGCCTGTTAACTGAATTCTTTAATTTTCTCAGGTCAATTCGTTACCCCCTTTTTGGACTGTGGGCAGCTGTAAATTTTGAGAAATTGACATTTTCAGAAATTATTGAAGAAAATAAAACACTGAGACATTTATGCTTTAAACTATATATTACAAAGAATTTAAACTGCAATTGTAAAACAGCAATCAAACAGGACTGATTGGAAACTACAAGATATAAAAAAGCAAAAAAAAAAAAAAGTAAATAAGAAAACTACAACGTTTGTCCACTGTGAACTGTAGCTTGTAGTTAGCCATGGCAATTCTGTCCATTCTTCAGAGACACTCTGCAAAATAACCAGAGCCCTATTATTTGAGATTGAGTTAAAAAGAGAATCCAGCTACAATAGCTAAACCCCACTTGGAAAGTCAATCAACAGTTTCTCAGGCAATTTGCACACAACTTAGCCAAGGAACTAGACACTCTCCCATAGAGGCCACCCCCTCCTCCCCTGCTTTGCCCCACACATACAATCATTTTAGGAAAATAAAGGAAAATAAAACCAGTCAGAAAGTCATGCAACATAACTTACATCCATATAAAATAACACCGTTCAGAGAAACTAGCGTAACATGTGCACAACATTTAGCATTCCAAGACTGGCAAGAAAAAGTCACAATGAAGAGCAGGTGTTTATACACTAATTTTTAAAGCCTTACAGTAACCACTAGTACTATATTATAAGCCTAATTCCTGTACACATAGGCCCATAGCACTTGCATCACCACTCAAATGCCAAAACTAAAGAAAAAAAATAGTCATTTTGTTACTCGGTGTAAAGAAATGCCACACCTTTTCCTCCTGCCTGAGTAATGTGTTACAAATTGCCTGAGAAGCGTCACTTTGGTACTCTTATAAGATCCCTTTTTCCTGAATAGCCTAAAGAGGGAGAGGGGAGAAACTCATCTATACTTACCCTCAACTGAAAACTTTGAAAAAGACTTGAGAACAAGTGAAAACATGCGTACAGCAAGCATAAAAGGAAATCACAATGAGAGGGTGCTTTCACAGGGATTAAAAAAATCAGATGCAGAGAATTACCAAAATTTCTTATGTGCTAATCATGCAGTAGTTCAACCTTCAGTTCATTAAAAAAGCACACACAAAACAAAAAACTCAGTTTAATGTCAAAGAAGGCTATATTAAAAAAAAAAATAGTAACAAGGAAATATTCCATTAACATTCCATTCCATTTCCAGAAACCAGTCAATCAGTAGATGAACAGTTAAACTCAAGAACTTCATTCTACCTCTTAACAGTAGCAGTATGTATACCTGTTAAAATCGAACTAGAAAAAAAATCAAGGTCCCTGGCTGCATTAACCCCTCAGATTTGGAACAAGAGCTTGTAAGAGTGTAAGAGGGAGAATTCTTAAATCTATTACATTCGTAGGTTGAAGACAACAGCATTTCATTTTGGATGGTAAATTTAAAGCAAAATGCTGAAGTTTTCAATCTGTTAAGTCTACAGCTGTGTGCCGAGCAGGAGTGTTACTCACACACTCCCCACCACTATGAGGAAAGAAACACATCACTTTTTGCAGAGCCAGGTGATTGGAATCATACTGCAGAGCAACGGCTTCCAAAAAGCTCTTCTAGAAGAAGTGGGGCAATGACCAGGAAACACAGGGACCAGGAAACACAAACTGTGCTCCAGCGTTAGCATTATTTTATACTTGCCCAGCTAATATTCAGAGGTTACTTTTTGCTTCAGGTTCAGCAGTGATTTGTTGCAGGGGGAACTGTTTTTATTTAAGAGATGGTTTATTTAAAGTCACATTAGAAATGAAGAACTGGCTAGTTCAGGGGAAATTCTCTTTCAAAGCTCTATCCCATTCACGCCAGGACATTAAGCTACTAGCTCCCTTCCACACTCACACCTGCAGCCATGTGCCAGTCAGGAGTCCCTTGTCCCTTCATTCTAAACCACATTTGACCATGAGTCTCCTCGTGAGTCTACATTTCCATGGTATTAATTATAAAAGATGTAGTCAAGCATTATAGTTCTCTGAAGCAAGTCACACTCAGATCATTTTTTTTATATATATATATATATAGATATTTAACTTTATCATAAGAAGAAATCAAGCTGTCATTAAAAGAATAATATACTGGACTCTGAGGGAAAAAAACAAAAAACAAACTTACTTCAATTAAATGCTTCACTACACAACACTCCAAAGCACTCTATGTTCTTACATCACCATCAAGAAACTCCAATGTCCAGTACAGACAACACTACAAGGAAAATTAATGGTTTACATTTGGAGGATGGAATGAACGAAGCGCTCCTTACTCTGCTACATCCTGACTACACTGTGCTGGCAGACGCCTGCAGTCATCGTTTCCCAGTTTTAACACATTCATTTGTTGCACCGTTGCTCTACGCTACTGCTGGGTGCAATTCTCTTGCCCAAGATGCCTCATATTTTAGGTGAGCCCCTGAAGTCAAGGGCTTATGCTTAGACAGTGCCAGTGCTTGGAGGCCACACTGGCTGCAGCTTTCAGGAGCTGCAACAAGTCCAGTGCTAAAAGGGTTTACTTGGGGGAATGTTATTTAATTGGAAAAAAAAATAAAACAAAACAAAAAAAAAACAAACATATGCTATCGGTGGCCTGCACACCACAGCTAACAAAAATCCAAACTCTGACGAGACGTGGACATGCAAGCGGACTCGGTCACAAACTAAAATGAGTGATGTTTGTCTGATCACTGAGAGGGCAAATAAAATACAAAACTCAAGTATGTAAGTCATTTTTTTTTTCAGTGTTACTTTTCCAAACAATGCAGAGAGAATAAAACCAAAGTAAGTTGAAGGCAACTTTTTTTAGTAAAGAAGAAATCTGTTCATGTGTCCCTTGCTTATTACCCAGCCATTCAGACTCAAGTCGTTGTATGAATAGATGAAAATATATTCCTGCTCTGTGACAGCTTTAATTTTTTACTTACTGAAAGGCTGTCTCCACTTGAGAGAACTTTTAGTTTATTTGCCCTATGGAAATTACTTACGATATTCTTCCAAATGGCGCAAAAGCTGCTTTTATATCTTCAGTTGTAATTTCAGGACTGAGGTCTCCAACAAAGACATGGAAATGGTCTTATTGGGAAAAAGAGAGAGAAAAAAAGAGATTTTAAAGTTTGAAGACCACTCTTGAAAATAATATCAGCACAACAATGTCACGCAGCATTATTTTCCATTTATTACAACTACATGAAAACTAGAGTTCACTATGGACTACAGAATTTACTGCTGTTTATAACAGATCCAATCCTTGGCAGAACTACAAAGTCAGTAATTTTAAGGGTAGTACTGTGACATATGATATTTACATTTTGTATTTTATAAACTGCTTTTAAGACCAGTCAGCATTTACCATAAAGTTGTGAAACATTTACTTAATATGCCAAGACTACACGAAAATCTCACTCTCGGTATGCTAGCGTTAGACTTGCATACAGTACAGTTCACTAGCTAGGCAAAATTTTACCAACTGAAATGTCCAGCAGTTTCAAGAAATGCAGAATAAAACTCACTCTAGGGCAGGATGTATTTTCAGCCTAGCCACAATGTCGTGTCTAAAACCATATTTTGTGAAGAACAAATCAAAAAAATACCTTGCATTGCAACAGTTTGCTGTTAAAGAATTTGAGTTCTCAAAAGCCAACAGTTTTGGTTGCCCAGCCATTACACCATGTGAATCCATGTGAATTCAATGTGTGTGAATCCGTGTGCAAGTGAACTAAGACTGAAGGCAACAGAACGGAAACAGTAATCCCTTCAATTTATATCAGATCCATTCAAAAAAACAAAACAAAACAAAAAAAAAGAACACACACACTGAAGAGAAATAAAACTCTGAGGACTTTTCCACTACGATCAAACAATATTTCACATACCATCTTATCAATATACAGGCTCATTTGTACTACAGAGGTAAGAAACGTTAAAGTACACTTTGATGCTAATGTAGTTTAACCCCACCTCTCTAAAGGACTTCAAAGTTTGCTGAGAGAAGAAGCAATTCACAAGGGTTGCCATGAAAAGGGAACAAGGTACCCAGCTGTGGAGAAAATTCAGTTTCTCCCAAGGAGCCTGTATGAAGTCGTGCATACATCAGCCTTGAAAGAACTTAATAATTATGCCCTTACAGTAGGGGGGTGGAAATTACATTTGCACTCATAACAAATAGCTGGAGATCAGCACCAGAATTAAATAATGGACAACGGATCATATTCTGATGCAACAGGGATAGGAAAGGGAAGTCTTTCCATAAAAACAAACCAAAAAAGAACAAAAACCCCATATATAGCTTCAGGTGGTTAGTGAATACCCTCGAGAGATTTCATTTTATGTTTAAGAAGATACAATTACCTTGTGAACGCAGTGTGTTGACAACGGTACTACCTGATGACAAAGATTAGATTTGTTCTTAAGTTTATTAACACAAACACATTAAATAATATCTTAGGATTATGATCAAAACATTACTGCATATAATTGCATGATGCTTAGTGTTTATCTTTAAAAACTAGTTGTACAAATAAAACAGTTTCTCAAAGCATAAGTGACACTTACTGCTGGTATCTTTCTTCTGGCTGCTGGGGGTTGTTGCCCAGTTCACTTTGACCTCCTGCAAATATTAGTTGCTGATGTTAGACCAAGCAAATGGGAATTAAGCTCAGACACTACCAGCACCTAATTCTGACACTACAGGGGAACCAGCTGTGAAAGTCTGGACTGAAAGCTAGAGTGGAAGTTAAGTTTCTCAGCAGACGGTTCATTCCTCCACATTATACTCTCTACCTCCTTGTTAAAATCAAAGATGGTGAACATACCTTGTCTGGATATTTTGGCTTTTTGTTTGTTTGTTGCTTGTAGGGATAGGGAAAAGAGGAGTGTTATTCTGACAGGGCCAGGAAAGTTAAAATTATTCCTTATTGCCATTACCTCTGCTCCCTCCCCAGTTCTACATCCCAACTTTCCTCTTTCTTGCACTCTTCCTACAACAGTAAAAATTGCTTTTTCTGTTAGTCCTGTCACAGTAAGTGCTCCACTGTACAAAAGGTCTAACATTTGCAATGTTTCTCATCTCTTCTTGAGTGATATTTCATCCACACCACCTGGTATAACCTGTGTTTTTCCACTGCAACTCACCCTGTAGACATGACAGCTTACCTTACCCATTATCTTCCGGCCATTCATAGCAGCTAGTGCTGCAGCTGCATGACGATGCTCAAAGAACTCCACAAAACAATATGGATCATTTCCAGCTGTCTGATTAAAAAAAAGAAAAAAAAGAAAAAATACACAATGAAAATCTCTTCAAACTTTAGCCTCATTATTATATTTAGTGCCTTATTCATCTAAATGCTTCAAAATGTATATATATATATTTTACTGCAAATTTAGAGAACAGTCAATATGCCAGCGATTCAGAAGGTTCAAAATTTGCTTAAAACAAACGAATGTGTGGTAAAAAAGGCTTTTCAAGTATAATTTAGAATATTTAAGTATATTAATCTGCTCAATCCCCTTTAAAATATCCAAAATTCTTTACGTAGTATCAGATATGAGGCAGAAATTATGCCCAAAGCATATTACTATAATCTGCACTCTTATTTAATATACATATCCATCAAATAACTGCATAATATAGAACCCTCATTGTGCGATACAATATTACACACACTCATAAATACATATCTATAAAAACGTGTGTCATAAAACACAGTATGGTAGAATTCTGAAATATGCAGCTATAGTCTGATTTGTTAGGCTTCAGAATTTGTGAAATAAAGGTAAAGGCCCTTACATCCATTATCATTTTGCAGTTTTTGCATGGTCCGATCTGGCTGAACAGCTGGAGGATTAAAGCTTCAGTGACATCTCTGGACAGGTTCCCCACATAACTGCAGGATTAAATAACAGGTTAGAAGTGTAGTTTTCCCTCAGTTTCATTTGTTTCTTATTGACAGGAGAACCAGCAGTGGGCTTCTCTAGGTGGCCAAAGAAGCCTCCCATGAGGATCTCATCGCAGGATACCTAGGAGGATGGTTTGGCATAGGACCTTGCTGACACCCTCAGACCTTCCTCCTTTTCAGGTAGAAACTGATCTCCGGGAACACCCACAATACCTTCACCTTTGGTAGCTGAGCAATCCCAAAGGTGCTCGTGCAACACCCAGCCCTGCCACGTGAGCCTGCAAAATCAAGTTGGTGACAGGGCTGTACCCTGGCTCTTAAAATGAACACATGGAAGTTTTTCACTGATGGTGGCAAGATACCACCAAAGGTCTAAAATCCTGCCCCAGTTTAGAGTGGAACAGCAAGTGAGATATAGATAATTGAGTCAATTAATAGGGTCAGTTAATAACAGGTTAATAATTAATAGGTTTCTTGTACAGGAATACTGGGTAGGATTACTGTACACAGTTATTCAGCAACTACAGCTTTGCAAGGTCTGCTTGCAGCTTAAGCTGGTATTTTGCAAGCGTATTACACAATACTTCCAAGTCAGCCCCCCTTGGTAAAGGCCTAAGGTTTGAAACCCTACTTGCCTGAAGCAAATGTGATCCAATGTGGGCATCTCCCACCTCCCCTTCACTTGTAAGGTCCGGGCTAATCCAACACCAACTCTCTGCTCTGGCAGAACCAACCTTCTGCTGTAATTTAGCACTTTTATGCTACTTTTACAATCTCTGTATCACCAAAAGCATCAGTCAACATGGGATCTTTCTCTTTCTTTTTTTTTTTTTTAAGATCACAAATTATAGGATTTTAAAAAACACCCAAACAGAAACTTCAGTTCTGAAGGTGGAGTAGCTCCCTGCTGCAGAAGGAGGCTGCATGGCAATCCACGGCATCTGCAACGCGAGCCAGAGCCAAACGGTCCTGCTGAAACCTCGGCCATGAAGAGCCGTCCTCGTGCATTCGCTGCAATGGTTACAGAGATGTTTTAAGAAAATGAAAAGGCGGCAAAGGAAGCAGAAAGTGGCTATTTCTTTTGTTTGTATGAAGTCTCCAACACCCTTGCTGAGCAGACAGAGGCATTCAACTGTTTGATGTGGTGAACAGGCCACTCGCCTCTGCTTCTCTGTCATGAATGACACTCTAGGCTATGTCTAAATAACTTTAACAATTGCGTTAGATATAAGGCAGGAAAGTGCTCAAGTTTAAGGTAAGCAGACTTAAAGATTTAGGATAGCAGACTCTGAACAGCTCCATGAATCTTTGCATGATCAAGATTTACAAAATGCATCCTCAAAGGATCACTTGCAGCACATGTGTGTCAGTGTGTATACAAATATATATCATATAAAATTTTATATATATATATATATATACACACACACAGACACACATGTAGTTGTATCTGCCCAAAGACAAAGTCCCCCAATCGCAGACTTCCTGAACTTCTTTAAAAATGTTAAGAGCAACCATTAATGGGAGCGCAAATAGCACCAAAACACTAACAAGTATTAATGCAATACAAAAGAAAAAGCATTTTTCTTTTATAACTTCTCATTGCAATTGCATTACCTGCCACTGCGTACATCTGCTACCTGCTAGTGGCTTTCCAAGCTCCTAACTGACAACCTACAACACAACCGTGAAGGACTACCAAGCACGCCAAGCTTTATGGGAAAACCGAGGAGATGCAACTCCCAGAGCACAAATTTCCATGTTATTTTATTTGATGTATTCAGCAGCAAATTCAGGCTACACACTCTGTGCTACATTTGGGTTGCATTTCCAGAGTCTTTTGCCAGAATTTCTTTGCAGTTCTGTTCCCACATAACAGAGATGCGGGCTGATAAAACATACCTGGACTTTGCCCTGTAGTAGTTGTACAAGGAATAAGCATGTGCATAAGCAATGCAGATGCCACCTCGTGCATGACCCTTTCAGGGAGGCTCAGCTAATACTCCACAAGGGAAGAAAATAAAAACTTGTCTTTGGAAAATAAAAATACTAACTGTTTTGTAGCTATTCCTCAAATATATATGTGTTGCAATGAAGAAGTGGCTTTCAAAAAAAAAAATAGCTGGCTATGTGAAAATGAGCTGTAGCAATTGATTACTTAAGTAACATAACTCATGAAGTGATTAAAAACACTAAGACTAACATTCCCCTCCAAAGAGAGAGGTTAAATGGGAATTTAAAAAAAAAAAAAAAAAAAAAAAAAAATTAAAAAAAAAAAAAAAAAAAAAGGTATTTCTAACAATGCCTAGTACCAATTCCAGAAGGAAAAAGAACAAAACAAAACAAACAAGAAAAACCCACTACTTAAATATGCTGAGGGAACTAAGGAAATAAAAGCACCCGCCTTGGCTGACGCCCAAAGTCTTTACAGGGCCTTCTTGCCATAGCTGAGCAGAGGAATGCGTCCCCTGCGCAGAGGGGATTTCTGCAAAAACCCTGCGCTTTTCAGGCCTTTAACACACATTTCAGACCCAGGTTGGAAATAAGTTACACTCAGGTGCAATTTCATTCGTCCAAGCCCACCGGAAGGAATGAGATAGCTGAAGTAGAGCTCGTGACAAGGCTCCGCGTGGCACAAAAACGTCCTTCTAGGGCTTCTGGGAAGAAACACTCCATGCTGAGTGCATTGCTCGTGGTCAGCCCTGCGGCTCGGAAAGGCGGACGGGTTTTGGAAGCCCGAAAAGGGATCTCCCCGTTTTGTGAGGCATTTTTACTTTTTGTTTCCAGCAGCACAGGCCCGGGCGCGGGGCCGCCGCTACCTCCTCCCTTCAGCGAGGGCTGTACGAGGGCCCGTGCCCCCCCGCCACGGCGGCAGTCCGCAGGCCCTGGGCCAAGCAGGTTCAGGCGGAAAGGGCCGAGGGCCAACACAGGAGTCTGCGTGTGGGGACCTCGGCCTGCCGCAGCCCCGGGGAGGCCCCGCGCCGCCGCCGCCGCCCAAGGCCCGGCCGGGAACAAAAGGCGCTGCCGCCCCCTCCCCACTCACAGGGTCTTGGGCATTTCGTCCTCCATGGTGGCGCTGGTAGAGGAGGCGCCGTCGCCGTCGCCGCTTCTGCCGCCCCCCTGGCGCCGCGGCCCTCCCCGGCGCCGCGGCCCCTCCGGCCCCGCCACGGCGGACAAAGCGCCGCCGCTGCTCGCAAGATGGCGGCTGGCGGGCGAAGGGACCCTGCCGGCCGAGAGAGGGCGGCCAGGCGCATGCGCGCACGGGAGGCGGAGCCAATCAGCTTCGTCCTTCCCCGCCTCTCCGGCAGGCGGCGCAAGCCCCCTCCACGGCACCTCCTGTTCGCGCATGCGCATTCTGCCCCTTCGCCCGCTTTAGGGGTGCCATGGAGGCCGGCCTCTCAGGCTTGCGCTGTCCGGTACCAAGAGTGTGGCTTCCCACTCGCCCCTAGGGGGCGTCAAGGCGCGGGTGGAATAAAAAAAAGTATAACTAATGTATATGTACGGATATTAATGAAAAGAGCAGCTCGGGAGGAGAACAA
>VWPW01012838.1:1924-52597 GCA_013389825.1 Crypturellus undulatus
CCGCACGGGAGCAGGGAGCGTTTTCCTTTATTTCCCCCCACGCAGCGTTCGTGGTGGCGCGCGGTGCCGGCGCTCCGCGTGTCTCCCGCTGCTCCCGTGGCCGCGCTTCCCGCCGTCGCAGCCTTTTGCCGCGCTCCCCGCGCCCGCGGGGAAGCGCCTCGTGGGAGCAGGGCCGGGGCCGCCCGCCGCGCCGCGCCGGGGCTCGGGGGTCCCGCGGGAGCTGCGGCACGAAGCCGCCGTGCGAGGCGCTGCAGGACGGAGACGGCGGCGGTGAGTAATGCCAGGAACGAGAATAAAGAAGATTCCGACCTGACGGTGGCCGTTCGGATCTCATTGAGACGCAGATTTAGCACATCGCCTCGGGCGCTTGCCCAGAGTGTCCCGCCGAGCTGGCTGCTCCGCTTTTGTGCGCCCGAGCACCCAACATCAGCCCTCCTTGCTTGCAAATCCCTGGCAGTGCCTGGGGATGTGCGTGCCACCTCCCTCCCCGGCATGACAAGAGGGAGCCCTTCTGGCTGCCCCCGAGGCGGCTCTGGGGAGAGGTGACTTGTGTGACCGATCCTGCGGCCTGGCCTCGGTCCCAGGCACCGCTGACCGCTCCTGAGGCTGCGTGATGCCCCCACACGCTCATAATTTTAATGTTACCGTTTTTAACTAATCCAGGCAACTCTACTAGCTCTTCGAGCAGCTCTTGTAATACACAGAGGCGCGATCCACCAAGGTCCAGAAGCACTCGCTTCTGAGACGTCCCGAGACAAAAAGGATTTGCTCCCATCTACAGCACTGCTTAACAGCATTTGCCTTTAAGTACATGTGTGGTCCGTGTGGTCCCCGGAAAACTACATATATGTTGTTTTCCAGTTAAACTTGTGCCTTTTCTGGATGGGATCTTAATTGCTTTAGTTGGAAAGAGAGTATTGGAAAGCCAATGGGGTAATAATAAAGCTAACCATATATATATATGTATATATATATATATATAAAAATACAAAATATACCTACACAGGTAGTACTGGGAGAAAGGAGCTAACCCAGACAAAAAGACATTTGTCAGCTGAAACATCTGATCCCGTTGTGTTATTTTTCAGTATTAATGAATAAGTAAACACAAATAGGCTACTTGTTGTTAGGTGAAAAGCAGCTGTCAGAACCAAGCCCAGGCAGCTGTTGCTGCCTCAAGATTTCACTGCAAATTGCTTCTTGCAAATCGGGTCATTTTAAAATCTGCTTTATTGGCTAAACATGTATTTAAAGGATTTTGAAAAATTGCCAGAAGTTTGTTCAGGAAAAAAAGTGTTGATTAACCCATAATTCTAAATCAGATTTGCCACGGGCTAAAATTCAGGAGGGAGATATCACCAGATCAGTTTTGCAGTCCTCACCTGCAGCAGTTGTCTATGAGTAACAGCATATTAGTTTTTCAAAGGTACAAAAGCTCATAGGGTTGGACTGTTGAGAGCAAACAGGATAATAAAGAAATGTGATCTTTCTCTGCGTTATGCTTGAGGCCAAAAGTCAGGTGTCTGCAAATATACAGCAACAGCAGAGCTTGAAGATAACAAAAACAGGTCCTTGTGCTGCCAGGGTGAAGTACTCTCTGGAGCATCCAAGTTTTGCAGGTCATCGCAGCAAGTTCCCTGGACTGATTCACTCCCATGAACTAGGCAGCACGTTTATTGTTCATCGTAAATGAGAAAGCCCTGATGGTTTAATAGACACTGATAGCCTTGTTTTTTTTTAACATTTAGAATTCTTTACAACGAACACAATTCCCTTAAACTGTTAAGGACTACTCAAATTCTTTAGTGAAACAGATCAATTTCTATAATTGTTCAAAATATCTTTAGTGCAACTTCCCACAAGTGCGACTCATTTCTTCACAACCCTATTGCTTTCATCCCTATTAAAGCCAATAAGGCTATTCTATGAGGATTTATATTAAGGCGATTTGAAGATGCCATTAAGAATATCAGCCCTCTCTGCCTGCCAGGCTCTTTCCTGTCAAGGAGGTTATCCCCTCTTATCCTATAATTTGAAGAAGTTCTGAAAACAGAGACCAAATAATTGCAAACCCGAAGGATACCGTCCCTCTGGACCAGGTGACCAGTCTCTCCCAACTGCATGGGGATAAATTAAAAATTTTCCAGTAGTGCTTTCAGACTAAGTTCTGGGTAAAAGGAAGCTGCGATCTGCTTTGGACGGTATCGGGTAGACCTCGGCTCAAGATGGATCATTTAGGGGAAAAGAACCGGGCCTTCGAAGCTTCCTAAGCAACCGAAGCTTCCTGATCAGAAGTATCTCCCTAATCTCGTTGGCTGCTACATGGCCTGAAAGTCAGATGTGGCTGCGTGGGACGAGAGAAAAGCAAGGGTGGCTTGTCACCCTGAGTACCCACGGTGGCTAGGAAGCAGTGCTGCAGCATGGTAGTCTTTTTCTCATGTCCTATTTCCGCACATGCTAGGTCAAAAATCAATCAGATAAATAGGGGTTTAAGCTGGGACCGGAAACGCCTAGGGAAGCTAACGGATTTTTGCTCTGTGTTAAGATAACGCTGTACCCTCATATCTGAAATAGGGAATATCCTGCACATTTCATGTGGGAAGCAGCAGGACCCCATCCCCTGGGGCAGCTGGCAGGAGGGCTTTCCTGCAGGTCTAAATGCTCCACGCCGGCACCCAGAACCATCTCCACCAGATAAGCACAAGCGACCTGATGCAGGATGTGTCCAGGCTACGGTCTTCACCCACCACCAGCCCTTCGCTGGGGATTTTGTAGCTTGTAAGTCTGTTCTCGGTGACACCTCTTTCTAACTTCAGTACTGCGAGACAGGACAAGGTCAATAAGGTCCCTCTTAAGGGGGAACACAGGCTGCAGAATAAGGTAATTCTAGCCCAGTGATGGCCCTAGGAAAGGCAGAAGGCTCAAATCTTAATGCCAAGCCACCAGCGATGCATGCAGTACTTACAATTCACGTGGTGTGGAAGAAGAGCTGTAGGCAGCCTTGGCCAACCAGGGAGG
This sequence comes from Crypturellus undulatus, assembly GCA_013389825.1. Classification (NCBI taxonomy): domain Eukaryota; kingdom Metazoa; phylum Chordata; class Aves; order Tinamiformes; family Tinamidae; genus Crypturellus; species Crypturellus undulatus. Next base: position 4,943 of record VWPW01012838.1, read on the forward strand.
GAGGCAGTGGGGAGAAGATGGACCCTGGAGGAAAGTGGCAGTACCAGGAATCCCCACATCTCCGTCTTGGATCAAGCGGCCAAGGGAAAAAAATGGAAATCTGCCACTGAGATCTGGAGGGAGGAGCTGGAGGCAATAATCCTCTCAGGGTAACAGGGAATGGAGTCGGCTAACAAAGCCACCGCATTACACAGATAACTTCGGGTTGCTTAATTGGATTGAATCAGCTAATTGGGCTGCAACAAATCAACCAAATTTGACATTTAACTTCCTCCAGAAAAACAAATCAGGGCAGACAAAGGAAAAGGGCACATAGGGAGAAATCAGCACCTAAGGAGCAGGTGCTGAGGAGGTTATAGGATCCGTCTTCTCAGGACAGAGGCGTCCCGTTCTGAAAGTTAAATGAAGGTAAGGAAAGGTGAAAGATTTCCTGGAGGGCAGTATTGCTCACAAAAGCTTGCAGAGAGGGGAGGACAGCAGCAGGCTCAGTGCAGCAGGCGTGGGGAGCTGCAGGGAAATTTTGAGCAGATGCTGATCGCAGAAAGCGCCAAAGGCGAGCTGGGTGCCACAGAGGATATTCGTAATCAGGAACAAGCTCTACAGTGGGGAATGAAGGAACCTCGTACAAACCTAACCGGCACACGTCTTACCTTGGTGACTCCCCGCCAGCCTCCCTGCCTGCTCATATTGCAAATTACTGTGTGCCAAGAAGTCAAGGGAGCCAGAAGTTGCCCAGTTTGCCCTTGGCAGTGGCTCAGGCACAGCTGGAGGCAGCCCAGCTAGGCACAGGCTGGTTTGATAGAGCTTCTGGGGTCTGCAGGGAAGCTCCTCCACCTTTGCTGGCCCCACGGCATAGGGATGACCTGGGAAGCTAGCAAACCCGGGAAGTGATGCAACACGGTACAGGTCCTGCAAGGCTGGAGAAGGTAGGCTGTAACTTCATGAAGATGTATGAAGTCTCCCCAAAGGACAAAGGCTGACAGTTCATGAAGCAGGAGGGTTTAGGACATCCAGACCCAAATAAAAGTCTTTAGAGAGCAGATGGGGCTTCTCTCCTCCGCTGTTGGCCCGAACTGGAGTGATTGGGTTCACCTGAGAGGTGTTAAGGCTGATGTGGGACTAAATACACTCCAGCTGGGAGTAAGTTCCCCTGAACAAGCTGAGTGACCTAAGCAGTAGCACCTCAGGTCTGTAGGATTTGGGGGATGCTGGGCCTAGACTTGTGTGGCATGACTGGAAGTGCAGGCCAGTGACTGTGTGGGGTGTTTCCTAGCACAGTGAGGTTCCCCAAGGGAGCTCCTACCCCTTTCTAGGGACTCCAGGGAGGAGGTGAATGACAGCAGGGCCTTCACAGGGTCCTGGGCAGGCATTGCCCTTCGGTCACGGCACTTTGAAAAACAGCTAAACAAAATCATTGCTGTTTACAGAGGAGCGAGCTGGCTGCTCAGAAGCACTTCAGAAACTGCCCTTTCTAAAACCGGCTAGCGGTGTGGTTTCCGAGATGCTATTCTGGGCATGCTGTCAAAACAAATCTCTATCCATAGCTGAGCTGAACCGACTGACTTTTCTTGTCAGGACAACTACTCCTAACAGTGGCTGAACTAGTTCTAACTCAAGGCTTCAAAAGCCAAAGCAATATTTACTGAGTGATTTTTCACTGTATGAAGGACGGAGGTTGGACTACAGGATAGCTACAGAAGTGACCTCTTGGGCTGGTGCCTCTTTGCCCTGGAAGCCACAACTGAGTATGTATATGAAGACTTGAATTGCTCCAAAACAGAGGTCCAACGCTTTCATTTAGACACACACAGCAGGTGGGAGCAGCAACTTGATTGCAACCCTCACACACAGGGATGTGTTGGTGCCCAGCGAGCAGAGAGTCTGCACACTGCGAAGGCCAGAGGGCCAACTACGTGGGGACTGGCGCCAAAGCGGTTCCATGACGTAGTTTGCTTTCCTTGGTAAGTCGATTGGAGCAAAGACTGTGACCTGTCTGCGTGAAACACATACAGGCTCTTCCTTGCCATAACATGGGCAGCAGCCGGCTTCAGCATCTTAGTTACACTCCTCAGAAAATTAGGCGAAGGCATGGAAGATCAGTTGAGGCAGATGGAGTAGGCAACAGCTCCTTTAGAGTTGAAAACCTTCCATCCATCCTGAGGAGGATGGATGTTCCCTTTCCTACGAGTTCTCTGTGCCGGTGCTGGACACTTCTGTTACTGATATTCTGGGGTCAGTCATTAACCTGCTGCTGGAAAATGGTTTCTCTACAGGATAGGAGTGAACCCACCCCCCAGTAACACTATTCCTGGAAAANACTCCTCAGGAAATTAGGCGAAGGCACTGAAGTGCTATTACCAGCATGGAAGCTCAGTTCAGGCAGATGGAGTAGGCGACAGCTCCTTTAGAGTTGAAAACCTTCCATCCATCCTGAGGAGGATGGATGTTCCCTTTCCTACGAGTTCTCTGTGCCGGTGCTGGACACTTCTGTTACTGATATTCTGGGGTCAGTCATTAACCTGCTGCTGGAAAATGGTTTCTCTACAGGATAGGAGTGAACCCACCCCCCAGTAACACTATTCCTGGAAAATCAGAAAAAAATACAGGGATCTGGCCAAGTACCTAGTATATATTCCACAAGATGATCTTACGAAACACCTATTCAAAATGAATGACGTGAAACTGAACCAACCTGCAAGGCCCATGACAAAAACCCAAAACAAAGAACTCACAACTGGATGGTTGCCATTCTATCATCTCCCACTTCGTAGCTGGTACCTCAGAGAAGCACCTTCCTCCCCAGTGATGTGTGTGACCAACGCTTCAAGGAAAGAAACTGTACCTAAGCTTTTTATAGAAGGGGTTTGGGCACTGGCCTTTCGGCTAAGAACCAATCTGGACTGTGCTACTGATTGTCCTTGTGACAGCATCATGTTGTGGTGAGCGGAAGGACAACAAAAGGATAAGAGGAAAAAGGGAGTTCCTGGCTTGAGAAATCCTTCTTCTTCCTACACCCTCAAGACAGTCAGCTCCATTGTGAAACGATGCTAGCTCTGCTGCAGGCTCTTATTTCAAGAGTGGGGTGTGTAAACCTCTGACTTTGGGGGCAGAGTAATCTTTCTAGCCAAGACCACACACCTGCTCACTGGGGGCTGAGCTCCTGGTTGGTTTCTCGGGTGCAGTAGCACCCGGATTCTCAAAGAGCTGAATCACATGAGACATTAAGCATGAGACATATGAGCTCGTGCTCATATGAGCTGAAACACATTAGGCGCTTATGATCAAGGCAGTCTTTCACATCCACTTTTGTCTTTGCATTCAAACAGGCTCACCTACGTGCTGCACTGCTGCTCACCCACTGGGGAAACCATACAAAGAATCACACAGAATCACAGAATGGTTGAGGTTGGAAGGGGCCTCCAGACATCATCTAGTCCAACTCCCCTGCTCCAGCAGGGACGCCTAGAGCACATGGCACAGGGTGGCATCCAGGCGGGTTTGGAAGATCTCCAGCGAAGGAGACTCCACAGCCTCTCTGGGCAGCCTGTGCCAGGGCTCTGGCACCCTCACAGTAAAGAAGAGTTTGGCCCCATCTTCCCTGCATTCACCCCTCAGGTACTTGTACATGTTGATCAGATCTCCTCTCAGTCTTCTCCAGGCTAAACAGGCCCAGCTCACTTCTTAGTCTTTCCTCATACGATAGATGCACCAGTCCCTTAATCATCTTCAGGGCTCTACGCTGGACCCTGTCTAGAAGCTCCATGTCCCTCTTGTACAGGGGAGCCCAGAACTGCCCGCAATACTCTAGGTGCGGCCTCACCAGAACTGAGCAGAGGGGCAGGATCCCCTCCCTCGACCTGCTGGCAATGCTCCTCCTGATGCAGCCAGGATCCCGTTGGCCTTCCTGGCCACGAGGGCACATTGCTGACTCATGGGTAACCTGTTGTCAACCAGGACTCCCAAACTCCTTTCCACAAAGCTGCTTTCCAGCAGGTCAGCCCCTAATCTGTCCTGGTGCCCGGGGTTATTCCTCCCCAGGTGTAGGACTCTGTGCATGTCCCTGTAAAGGTACCTCCTCACACCACACACCAGTCCTCTCCTCCTGCTTGGAGGGGCTGCTCTGGCTCCGCAGCCACCTCAGTCAGCGCGTTGATGTGATCTCTGCCCTGTTCATGTGTGACTCACTGCCCTGTGGCCGCACAACGCAGCACCCAAAGCCACGACAAACTCATCTTCCTCCGGCTTCCTCCTCCGGCTGCAGCTGGCCCCGCTGAGGTTTTGGCCCACGCTGCAGCACAGCAGGAGCAGGGAAGATCTAGCACCTCTCCTGCTCGCATCGCATCCCTCACTCCCTTGAGGCCTTTGCCAGGGAGGGTCTTCGGCAGCTCTAGCTCTTGCTGGTTCCCTGTGCCATGGCCTACGCCTTGCCTTGTCCAAGGGCTCCTTCCCCAGCTCCTCTAAGCTGCTGGGCCTCCAGGGACCTGCTGGATCAAGTCACCTTGTCTCTGGTAGTAAAATTCATCCCATGGGGGAGGCTCATTCATTCCCTGCTGGGAGGCTGCAGCTGGTACGCTGTCTTATTGGTGGTGTGCTACTGCTGTGACTATCTTCTGACCTTCCTCTTCAGAGCCCAGAGGTGGCAGGAGACCTCTCCCTAACCGTCCTACGGCTCTTGTGCTGCTTCTGTGGAGCTGCAAACCCACAAGCCCAGCGTTTTCCTTCCGAGCCCCTGGTCTGGTGGAGTCTCTCCAGGGTTTATTGAGCAGCTGGCATTTGATCAGAGCTGGGAGGATGGTCCGCTGTAGCCGCCAGGTGGAGACCTCCTTCTGAAGGCCCCGGTACAGGGCAGTCCCTGTGAAACCCATGAAGAAACCTGGGGCCTTCTGGTACCATCGGGTCTCCTACAGCCCTTGGGAAAACCAGGTTGTCCCTGCAAGGCTCACACATTTCTGGTGTGCCTTTCTGGGTGTGCTGAAGATCAAACCTGCCCTAATACGGGATGGCAGGACCATTTACCGGGTGGGAAAGGTTTTACTTCAGCTGGACAGAGCAGCACAGGGGCAGCATTAGCTGGCAGCTCCCCCGCAGATCCGGGTGCTGGAGCAGCCTGTGGGGACCCCCAGCACCTACTTTCTGCTCAGAGGTGAGTTCTGGTAAAGAGCAGAAAGGCTAATGTATTTAGGTTAGTTGCAAATATTTAAATATCATTATGAGTACACATCAGATCCGAGAGTTTGGCACTATTCATGCTGAGCAGAAGTTAAAAGTTCTGAGTTTTTAATCTAAGAACCTAAGAAAAGTCAGGCAACATAGTTAATGTGCGACTTTTTTTGGTGAGCCATCCTTATCTGCACAGATTTACATAAAAGCAAAACAACCTCTATCCATTTCCCCATGATTTTCACTTCAGGAATGGGGGACTGTTCAACTCAGCAAGGCTAAAGCCTACACTTGGCTTTAAATATTCTCATAATTCCACAGAAATCTTCATTTTGTTACCCTAAGCTCACTTTTAAAGGTTTTACTGACTCCAATTAGAGAACTCCGAAGCTGGAGTGAGGCCCTTCATGCCAGACTTACATTGCCACAACTTGAGAAGAATTAAATCAGGCATATTCTGTAACATCCTTATCAGGTGTATGGAGCAACCAAGAAGCTTCACTTCTTGTTTTGCCCCAAGGGTTCACTTTGTGCTTATACAAAACATGCTTGGGTTTTGATATAAATGTGAAGACACAGAAGCTGCGTGTCCTTATTTTGGTCTCAGACTTGCTATCAGCTTCACATTCACATATTGTCCCTTTATTTTACGTTATGGCCAATCTACTCTTGGACACACATGGCGTGTTTAACCAGAGGTTTAAGAACAAACACTGCTTCTGTCTCATCAGAACTTTAATCTCTTGCTTTCATGTGTTTTGCCTTTTCATTTCCTTGCTATTTGTGCTAAGAACAGGATGGTCTTGGAAAGCTCTTGCTGCTCATCCCGCACCCTGAGATAGGTGCTCGGCGCAGAGATAAGCAGAGCACACGAGGAAGGTGCTCACACAGCGCTGGTCCCTGCCAGCTGTTTGTCCTTGTGCATTTCATGCGTTGTTATTTGGACACACTTCTGTTTGTTCCCAGTTCAATGCTTTCGTAAGGAAAGCGTGGCATTCACTTGGTTTGCAGCCATCCACTTCTTCACAAGCAAAACTCTGTTTCATAACAGTCTTTCTGTAACTCGGGGACTGGTTATACCACAAAACAATGTTTTAATCAGCGCTATTTACATTTTTCGGGGTAGCTAGAGGGGTTTTGGTTTTAATTAGCTGAGTAAGAGAGCCATGAGTGGTTATAGAGACACAAACAGAGCTGCCACCATCATCTCCCAGCTCCTTCCCCATGGTTCCTGTGCCAACAGAGCTAAAACAAGGAGAAAAATAGGACAGGCCCTTGAAGGCAAATATTTTAGAAAGGGGGAGCAATAGCTGCAGACGTTACAATGTGTGTTCTGCGTGGAGTCCTCGTCGCTTTCTGCTTTACCTGATTCTTTCTTAGGCTGGAGGCAGGAAATGCCTTCAGGCCCGGGATGGGGAAGGCAGCGCGCTCTCTCCTGCCGTGCCCCCCAGGCAGTATCAGGGGAGCAACTCAGGTGGAAACGCCTCTGCCGAGAACGGCTTCAATGAGCTGCAGCCTCCGTCCTTCCCCTCCTGCTACTGCAATCTGCATCCTCCTCCTTCCCTTCCCAACCCCTAATCTCACCACAGAAGCTGCTCCGCATCCTCCAGCTGAGGAAGGGGATGCCGGCTCGGCCCGGCAGGATTTATCGCGCTCCTCCTGCAGCGAGCGATACAGCAAAACATGCTCACCGCTCTGCCCAGAGCCAGCAGTCCGTACACCCCATCTGCCCCGGGGCCGACCTTGCATCTTGCCACCCCGCTCTCACAGGTCGTCAGTCTGCAGCTAAAGAGATGAACAGAGGGCTCTCGGATATCTGCGTTAGCACAAGCCCTTCACGGAGATAAGCACAGCACACGGGACGGAGAGGTGACAAACTGTGCTTGAGATGCTGACATCACCGAGAAGCAAACTCTTGTGCGTAAGGGTAGGGCCGGCTTGATAAACACTGGAAGCTGCAATCAGCAGCAGTAATCGCTCCCGTTCCAGAGCTGCTCCTTTTCTGTGCACAAACTAATGGATTAGGAGACTACAGTGCATATGCGTGTCTTTATAAACTCTCCGATTTTAGGAGATTCCACTGGCCTTGGCCAGGATATGAGTGTTGTGGTGCTCTAAGTTGTATTTGCACCTCCTGGGACACATATGTGAAATGAAGGTAGGAAAGTTCATGGCTCTAAACGCATTTATTCCTCGCTTCTCCACATTATACCAGTTAAATAGACATGACTAAGCCTGGAACAGATATCCTATTTCTTATTCATCAGAGCTACCCACACGACTCATGTCTAGCACAAATTCATGCTGACATCTGAATTCTGCTGTAATGAAGTCCATTCAGAGGATGAATTAAATAGCGTCTCTGGTCTGAAAGTTTTTCCTTAGTTCTTCTCCCATTACCACGAATGGAAACCTTTTCCACAGCTTTCAGAACATGAAAGCTGCGTAGAGCCACTGGGTGGTGTTTCCACTTACGTTCCCTGACTGCAGTTTTTCTAAAAGATGTTTTTATATAGGGAGGAAAAAATGTCCTGTGCACCGCACCCACTCTCTGACATCAGACTGTGTATATGGTCAGGAGCCACAAACCGTCTGCAAGAGGGTTAAATCTCAGGCAAACCAATAACCACACTGATTCCCAGCAGTTCATGTTACACGGTCAGATATAGAGAACATCACATGTGTCTCATCCGGGAACGACAGCTCAAAAGCCACACACGTGCAGAACAGGTAGGGTTAATTTGGGTGAGAGCACTGAGCAGACGAAATAGGCTAAGGAGAATTAACGTGAGAGAGAGTTCACTAGCTTTGCATGAAGAAAGCCTGTTCTCCTGCCCGAGCAGCTAGGGATCTCCCTACCCGTACGCGGCTCAGCAGACTTGCACATGCCCACAGACCACAAATCAACAGGTTTCCGAGGTGCCTTTCAACTGGCATTAGCCGCAGATGAGACCTCAGGGTATGTACGTCACGGCAGCGCTGAGAACTCCTCTCGGCCACACATCGGTGGACCCTGCATGAGCCGTTACTAATCTGAAAGCTGAACTGCCTGGACGGATGAGCACAAAACAGCCAAAACGGAGCGCTCTGCCCCCAACACCCACACTCCACCTCAGCCTGTCTGGCTGCAAAATGGGATATCCTGTGAGCAAGTTGCTTAGAAGTCTCCATGGAAGTCAGAGAGGCCTAGAAATTGAATCCACATTTTCCATCTGGTGCCTCTGTAAGGAGAAGAGAGAACTTATCTTCATATTTAAAGTGTTAATGTACTGCAAAAAAAATACCACTAACTCAGCCACTTAACCACCCTTACATTTTACTGCCTGTAAACTCTTTATTTTTTTTGATGTGCAAAGAGCTGGCCACTGCATCCCTCGGCTCCACCATGGCTTTGAAGAAATGAATTTGGTATGGGCGTATGATGCTGAGGGGGGTATTCATGAAGATTAATGCTAGCTTCGCTCCTCGAGCTGTCTCTGCTGGATGTCCCTAGCCATAATTAAAAGCAGCCAAGTTGGGTTTCCCTCCTCAAGGCCTACTGAGGCAGCCCATCTCCCCCACTCTGTACTGCAGAGCGCGTGTAAGAAAAATGGCTTTCCTAGGGTGAAAAATGCCTTTCCTAGGCTGACACGAGTCTTTGAGGTGACCTCTCTTTGGGAGCAGGAGAACGGGAGGACTGCAGAGCGCCAACCTCAACATGTAGCTGCTATTGAAGGAGAGGTCTGGTGTTACTTTCGCCTAGGCTTGTGTCCGGTGGCCGTGGGAGCAGGTGGGAGGCTGGCACGGATGTGCGAAGGGAGCATTGGTTTGTTGCCTGCACTGGGTTGTCGCCTGCATTCACCTCCTCTCAGCACGGGGAGGACGGAGGCTCTGTGGGCAGCCCTTAGCTCCTTTGAAATTACATCCGATGCACGGTCCTGCCAAATGCACTTTGTAAGAGTCTTCATTCACCTTGTTTGGGTGTTTAGCATTTACCCTGTAGCAGGACTTGAACCCCTGATGCTCGGGGCATGGGCCGTGATTCACTCATTTTAACTCACTGTTCTTGTCAGATCTAAAGCAAATGGATGATACAGGGACTCATATAGGACTAGGGGGTCTGTATGAAGGAGAGGACAGTTACTTTCTACAAAGAGACGGAACTAAAAGCCTTGTCTATCTTCTACCTTTACCCTTCATTTGAGACAGGTAGAAACGCACAAGTCTTGGCTATCCACTATGAGCAGCAGGAACGTCATCGTGTGGGTTACTGACATTACAGTATACAATCCATAACTATTTTACACATATGACTCCCCGCCTGAACCAACTACTTGCTGCTCTCAAGGCTGCCTCTTGACCACACAGCAACCACGACCACTGCAGCAACCTTTCTGGGGAAACATAGCGCACGCAACATCACGTGGGCTTGGTTAAGGGAGAGAACCATCTGCCTGGCCCCACCGCCAGCTCCTGGCTGGGGTACGGGGCCGAGGTGCCCTGCAAGCTCTGCTGCAGAACAGAGACGGGGCCGCTGGGGTGTCCAACCCTTGCGCAGACGGCGGCTTTCCGGGCACGGAGCCGCTTGCCGGTGGCCTGGGCAGTTATTTACCATCACCAGCCACTTCACAGCAGACCCGTGACGCAGAGGCTTCCCCGTTCCCTTCTCCCCTTCCCCTCAGGTTATCGTGATGTGTGTCCGAGCGCCGCGTGCAGGGAAACGCTCCCGGCTGCACTGTCGGGAGCTGTGGTTTTCGAGCCGATGGGGTGACACATGGTGGAATAGCTGCTCCCCGGAGCACAGTTTGTTCCCACAAGCTTACCTCAATGTGGGAAAGCAGCGAGCCACACCAGCAAGCCATTTTGCCTCCTACCTGTGCAAGTTCCCTTAAATTTTTTTCTCTGTGTGCTGTGCTGAAAGCACTGGTGTGTTCCCAGGTTGCATCAGTGACAGGGAATTGAAGGGGAAGTTACTTGTGCTTCCTCACCCGGACAAGTTTAGCCCTGCTGCACTTCTTCACTGTCTTCAGGAAGCCAATTGGACTCCACTGTGCCGAGTTCAGACACTTAAGCCTAATACATTTAGTAAGAAAACGAAGCACAGCCACTCCTGCCTTTGCAATGGGTCAGCAGCGAGCTCTGTAGCTGTTATTCACCCTTCCGGGAGCCTGCAGTGTGCTACGGCACTGCTGACAAACGTGTGCCAGCCCGTGATGTACTTGAGGTTTCCCACACAGAGTCCTGGGATCTGAAACTTTCAGTCCTCCTTGGAGATTTTTCTCCTTTACAAAACCAAGAATTGAAACAAATGACTCCCTCCCACAGGCTGCGGACACACAATGCGCGATTTTCAAAAATTCTCATAGTTTTGTCACTTTGAGCAAAGCCAGAGCTGGGGCAGACAGGGTGGTGGGAACCTCTGAAGACCCAGCCCAGCCCACAAAACTCTAGTTTCCTCGCGTGACCATTTCACCAGCAGCCTTTCCCATTTCTGGGGTTCCCAGCACCCATCTCCCCTTCCGCACCAGCCTCCCACATGTTAATGAACGGGTCGGACGGCAAGAGTTGCCTTCGAGCTTCTCAACCCCAAACTCGAGGATCAGAGCAGACCAGCTGCAGAGGGGAGAGAGGTCCCCAGATGCAGATAGCCCCTGCGTGTCCCATTTTGCTGCCAACAGAGTCGTGACCAGGCACTCGCTGTGCCCCCCTTGCAGCCCAGCTCTCCCTCTAACCTGCAAGGGGAGCAGTGGGGCAGGCTCAGCACGGGCTCCCGCTTCAGCTCGGCTCTCAATTCGAGAGATCTTTGGGTAGCCGTTCTGTGAGGAGAAAGCGACACGGCTCGTTATTCTCACAGTTTTTATTTGTAAAGGACATAGCATGAAAAACTGGTATTTCAACGTACTTCCAAACCTGGAAAACAAAACAAAACAAAACCAAAAACAAACCCATGTGAGTTTGTGATCGTTTGTGATATGTACGTTAAAGTGCTTGATTTACCAATACTTTTACTAATGTCGTCGCCTTGAAAATAATCCAGTTCTTATTCAGTCAGTAACAATGTAAAGACAAAATATACTTAATGGAGACACGGGGGGTCATTCGGAGCTCTACAGGGCATGTCCATACACATCAAGTGTAATGTACAGTATCCCCCCTCAGACGCACGCCGTGGCTGGACTGAAAGAAGGGATTTCCTCACACATGCCTTTGCACAACTAATTTAAAAAAGGGAGCTCTGACCAATGATGTCTACTTACACATGCCGGCTCAAAACAAACATGAGTAGAGTTTTCACTAAACGATACAATTTCATTATTTTCAGAGAATTATAAATACACGTTTTGTACACAGTGAGGCATCTGATTCTCTGACGCTTTCAAGTTATGTTGAACGTTAGCATAACAGGACGAGGCAAACTCAAACATTTGCAAACAGATGCCGGGGCGGAAACTTTGTAAAAGCAGAGAGCTTTGGTCTTTTCCACGATTCCCTTTCTTAACCAATGAAGGTGCTTTAGCACTGATGTAAAAACCTGTGTCAGCTTAGACGAATCCTGATGGGTTTCTCACCACTCTAGCAGACAGAATGATTTGTGTAAACCTCACAGAAAAAAAAAAAAACATGAAAAAATAAAAATTCACTACAAAAACCATACTCCCAAGGTTGTCAAGTGACTAGTTTTCTACAAATCAGAGGTACGCAGCTGTGCCCCTTTCAACACACCGCAGGGTGCTTTATTGCCTACAAGGAAATATCAGACATACATAATTTTTATTGGATCATTAATAATGGTGTGAAACCTGACAAAAACAAACAAGTCAGCACTTGCTAGAAAAGCTGATGTGAAGTTGTGTTCAAGTCAAGTGCTAAAGGTTCCCTATAATCCTGTTTGGAATGAATGAAGACCCTACTTCGAATTTTCAAATTTCTCAGGTTTTGACTTACTCTTTTAAGATGCTTTGAGAGATTATTGCCTTCCGTGGGTGTGATTTCTTCAGATGAAGAAATCACTGGACCTGCCGAGATGCCCGTGTTTTTTAACTTGATCCTGCTTGCACTTACTCTGTGTCACGTTTGCCGAATGCTATGGATGTTTAAGTCATACATTTATTTTGAGGAGGAGGGAAATGCATCCAACTGGCAGCTGCTGCTGCAGAGAAACCCCGTGACTGAAGAGGTTATTATCTCAGTGAAATGCAAGTCACTCAGACTGAGCTGGGCGTGAGGAGCTATTAGATACAGAATGCCTGAATTGTAAGCAATAGACAGCAAAATATCCTAAGCAGTCATTACCAAATAACGCTGCCGTATGGTTTCTGGTACTCCGTGTATAATTTCTTGATAAAATAAAGCCCGAGGAACGCATTTTCAATTGCTGATGAAGGTGAATCAAGCATTTTCCGCTGACTTTAAGCGGATCAGTGTGGCAGGCCACAGGCCTAACACCTTGCGGCCCTGCGGGCCATTCTCCCTTCCAACGACATGGGCAAATGTCCCTAGAACACCAGGACAGGAGGCAAACGAGGGAGCTGGCCCTGTTTCTGCCTGTTGTGCATAGCACAGCGAGGGGAAGTAGCGCCCCGCGCCCCAAGGCCTTCCCGAGGGCCACGGAGGCCCAAGTGCGCGGCCGTGGGGATAAGCACCGGCTAAGGGCCCGTCCCCGGCACGGCTAGGGCTGCCGCAGGGAGGTGCCACCTCTGCCCAAGAACCGGCCAAGACCAAGGGGAATAAACATGTGAAAAGCAAAAAAAAGAAAAAAATCACCTATCTAAGCTAACCTCTGGAAGCCGAAACCAAATGAGGCCAACCCTGCCCTCAGATCCCTTCAACACCCACCTACGAGGAAGGCAAATATAGCCCATGTTTGCTGCGTGGTATCCACAAGCTGGTTTAAAAGGAATCTGCTCTTGTTTTTAGTGCACAGCATTTCACCACTTCCCAGTTTCTCTTTAAGACCTGGATCTATACAGATGCACTGTATTTCTAACACATTAACGGGAAAGACTGTGGAAGAGGCACCTCAGACTACCAAAAGTGGGATTTCCCCCCCCTCCTTTTACCTCATCCTTGTTTTGTAGCTGGAAGAAGAAAAAAAGAAAATAAGAAAAAAAAAAAAAGGAAGTAATGAAAGCCCCTATACTTGCTAGGAACACTTATTCTGCAGGATAGAGGAAGACTAGTAACCTGTCAGCATTTCGAAACCAGCTGAGATAGTTCAGTAGCACAGCAGCATCGGCGTTTGTGGCTCTACAGCAGTGATTCTGCTCAAGGACAGCTAGAATTCGGTGCATCTCACCAAATTCCTCAACGCACATATATATATATTAAAGTCACCCACAACACAAACTGGCGGTGGGGGGGGTTGTGAGGAGGAATCCTCAGAACGTGTCGGGGGACGAGGGACAAAGCCAGGAGCCTCCTGTCGTTCCCCGACCTCCGCAGCTTCAGCAGGAGCCTCCTGGGCAGTTCCAGTGTTTGAGCCTTTCCGCACGTGCCTCCGCTCTGGAGACTGGCAGAGGTGACACAAAGGACCTCGCAAGAGAAAAAAAGACGACAGGTCACAGCTTCCGTGCGCGGGAAACGCTGGGTCTTCGAACAGACAAACGACGACGACAACAACAGAAAAAACCCGGAGGGAGACCACGTACAGCAGGGCAAACGCTTACCACGTCTCGCAGAGCGAGACGCCCACGACGGCTGCGTACGGACAGCTGCTGTACTCGTCTGCAACACCTGAAAAAAGCCCTGCTGAGTTGGCGCTGTATTTACACATCAATTGGCTTCTTCCTTGCAAGCAAGCAGCAGCAGCCCCTCGGCCTCGGTCCTGCCCTGCCTCCCAAGTCCTTCCCTGGGGCGTAAGCTACTCATATCCAGAAGGAGAACATTCAGCTTAAGAAAATGTTCTTAGAGCAATATAATTTCTTAAAGAAGATAGCGTATTTACACACATCTAACACATGAAAATACTCTATTTTATACTAAATTTCTGTTTCAAATAAACTACAATACTGCATTTTCACCCGTGGCGGGCTCGGAGCACAGTCCCGCTCCGGTGCTGCGGGGGCTCCGCGTGCATCCGAGCGCTGCCGCCGCGTCCGAGTCCTGGCGTGTCGCCGGCCGCAGGTCCTGGGCGAGGAACAGCCAAGTTCTGGGCAGAGCCCTGCTAAACATCCACTCCCTTAATGAGCGAGCCCTCCAGAACGATGTTGAAGTCTTGCAAGGTCTGCAGGACGCGGATGAGCGAGTTGACGGTCATGCGGTCCCGCAGCAGCGCGTTCTCCTCGTACATCCGCGTGATGGGCGGGCACTCGGCCAGCAGCGGGAGCCACTGGGGCAGCAGGTGGTCCCTGCAAGAGCCACGCGGTGGGTTAGCAGCAGAACTCCTTCCTCTCTATAAACACAAGCTCTCCTTTCTGTGTGAGATGCGCGGTGTTTGTGCAAAAAAAAATAAAATAAAATAAAGTAAAATAAAATAAAATAAAGTAAAGTAAAGTAAAGTAAAATAAAGTAAAGTAAAAGTAAAGTAAAAAATAAAATAAAATAAAATAAAATAAAATAAAATAAAATAAAATAAAATAAAATAAAATAAAATAAAAGTCTTCCTGGGTAATTCTGGCTCTTAATTTTGTTAGCAAGATAGGACACAAATAACTGACCATACTGTGGGAATGAAGATGGAAACATACTAATAACAGAAACAAAAAAGGACAAATATCTTGAAGAATTCAGTAACAGGGAGAGTAAAACCCAGGGGATAAAAAAAAGAAAAACTGTTGTCCAACTAGGCTTCAGCAGATGAGTTAAAATCAGTACCTATTCAAGATACACCACCTTCTCCCAAATATAATCACTCCCCTCTCACCCAGCCCAAGACAAAAAGCATGCAGAAAGGAAGAGTCACCTAACATAGTTTTGTCAAAATGGTTAACATTTTTCAGTGCTCCATTTTCACATGCAAAACAAGGCTTTAGAAATGTACCAGCTCTTGCAGAGGAGCTCTGCATTCCCAAAGCCTGCACTTCAAAGGCACAATTTCAAGACAGATTTCTTACCTACGACTCTCAAGCTGTAAATTACAAAACGTCAGAAACATTTTTAGACACTAAGCATGTATTATTACTGTTTCCTTGCTGCAATTTTCTGTCTGCTACTCAAACTAAGTAGGAGCTGGATAACTAACAGGTATAAAGTATTTTAAAAGAGAGAAATAAAGGTTTATAATAAAGGTGTCAAGTATTCTTCTAGTCTAATGCAAGAGGACACATATAATGAAGAAGGATTAATTACCTAGTCCCCAGGCAAACCAGAATTTGGAATTTCCCATCTTTCCCAATGTTCCTCGGAGCTGTATTGATGGCATTCACATAATGACAGAAGGATTTGCACGAAGATCTCTGAAGCAAAAGGCCCTCCTCGTGGTCTCCAATCTGGTCACTGGTTTCAAAATAAGCAAGAGCTTTTTCTGGGGTATGAAAGAAAATAAGAAGTTAGTGAGTAAAATGTGCCTTTGACAAGGAGCCTTATTGCAACTCAGAACTGCACAAGGGAGCCCTTAAAAAGTTACCCCGCCAAGAGCTATTGCACAGTTTTCACACAGTTTCCTCATTCTAAAAATAACAGGTAGCTGGAAAACTCCACCTCTGCTGCCCGGCAGTGGTCAGCAGACTGGCTGACGTGCAGCAAGGCTGTGTAACACCCACCAGCCACACAAGAGCATCTGTCACTGGTTTCATTGTAAGTGATACCATCAGCTGCGATTTTTCATTTTTTTCTGAATGAGAACTTACCCTCAGGCTAAGAATCTCAGCTTGTGAGCATGTTTTAAGAGAATAAGTAGGTTTTACATTACCACAACACAGGCCTACAGATAATTATCACCAGAAGACCAGTCCAGTGGTGAGGGCAGTTCTCCCAAACAAATACGAATCTAAGCCATCCACTCCCTGCCCTTTCCCAACTTCCCTTCACATCAGTAGCTACTCTGCTGCAGCCTCCAGCCTGCCTCCTTTCTGGACAGAACAGCAGCTGTTTGAGCACTCATGTTTCAGTGAAATGACTAGAATTTGAAGTGTTCTTAAACTTCTGCAAAGATCCACATTCATCCTTTGCAGAGAGTTTATCATTTCTCATCTTCTTTCTTGTTTCTCATTCGTTTTAAGTAACCTGGAGCAACTGCTAGGCAGGAGCAGACGTGTAGCCATGCTGATATGGACCTGAGGTCTGCACAGGAGGCGTCATTTTGCCCTCATGAGTAGTCCTTTCACCCTCATGTTTCTTCTCCTTTTGCCTTCCAACCATACAACCACTCACCTATGAAATCCCAGAGGAAGACGTTCTTATGGAAAATGCGAGATGATTTGAACCCGTGGTGGAAGACCTGCTCCAGTGCTGCCACGAGGCCGTTTTCTCCACACAGCAGGATGGTCAGGCTCCCTCTCTGCAGGAAAGAGAGAGGCTGTGAGCACAACCTGCCCTGCTCCTATATCAGAAGCTTCAGCTGTACAGCCTAACACTCTCTACAGGTGCTTCAATTCCGTTTCTCTCTAGAACAATATTTACATCCATAGTAGATATGGAGCAGGCAATGGTAAACAGGAAGTACCTCTTTCTCTGGTTTGTGAAAATGTTTCACAATATTGTTCACAGCTTCTCCAATTCCCTCTTGGATCTGCCCCGCATTAGGCTCTGTAAAACAAAGGACAGCACAGTAGTGGGAGACACCAACTTTAAAACATTGAATTGTCATGATGACATAGCTTGAACTGCAGGAAACATTCAGTGTTTTCAACAGGGAAGACTTCAAGGATTCATTTGTCACGAGTAAACCTGAGCCTTGTTTATAAGCAAACAATGAGCAATCTTGGAAAAGCCAAGTAAATTGCCCCACTTAAAAATCCACAACCCAAGGATCTGCCTTTATCACTATTTTACTTCAGTTAATCGTATCTTGCCCATCACACAGCCCGCAGCAACCCTCATGCTAGGAGACGTGGGCTGGAAGGTTACAGCCCTCTCATTCAGCTCACTTCTGTATGACACAGGCCAGAATGCCTCGCACCCATGCACTCCTGCCTTGAACCACACGGTTTTATGGAGCCACAGGAAGGATATATTTTATGGGGCTTGTCTAGTCATCGGATACTTCAGTGCTAAAATGCATGCCCTATTTCTGCTCTGACTTTGTTTGGCTTCATGTTGCTGCTGAATTATGCTATGCCTTCACCTGCTGATTTATTTAACCAGTCCTCTTCCATGCAGATGCTTGCAGAATGTTTTTGAGTCCCTCATTCGCTTTCTGGTAAAACAGACAGAGCTTTTAATTCCTTCAATTTTGAGCAGACTTCTTCCAGACCTTAAATAATTTTCACAACTCTTTTTTTTTAAGTTCTTTCTAGCTTTTCAGATATACATTGGTTACCATGAAATTGTTATACAATAGGTATTTTGGAAGTATGGTTTAATTCAGTATCTTTTTAATGTGTGAGGACCTGCACCTCCAAGAGCCTTAAAATATATCCTCATATGGTTAAAGGGCAACTGAATTACTCGGTTTGGCTTTTCTCACACCTAAAGAAATGCTCTGCAAGCAGCTATGGTGCCCTGTATCTTGAGCCAATATGGACTTGCGCGTGTAGAGAGCTCCAGTGATTTAAAAATGACAAATTTTACGTGTTGCATGACTCTTGCAAACAAATCTTTCCTTCCTTGCCATTTTAGGAGCCACAACTTCCAGTTTGACTAGAGCTAGACAGGCTGATGAACGGTTCTGCTATGGGGTCATATGTACCCTTTTGCTGACAGAGCACCACGCAGCCCTTGCAGCCCCGTGCCCCGTGCAGCAAGGTGGAGTTACCTGCAAAGACTAACGTTAGGGACACGAAGGCTCCCTCTGGAGAAGGGCTCCTCCAAAAGGCAGCTCAGAGCACCCCCATCAGGCACTGACTCTGAAGTGCCCTCCAGAGAGGCTCTCTCCCCACTGACTCTGCTGCAGAGAGAGCCCGTGAAGATGAGCAGTATTAGCTTTTGTCAACCCTGCTTCTTCCTCCACTTCACATCCCTGCTCTCCGGGAGGCAGAGGTTATTCCCTCCCAGCTGGGGGACATTCAGGGAGGCAAGGCGCATCATCCTGGAGCCAGACAGGGATAGAGAGATGGGGTCGGAGCAAAGCTTGTCCCTCAGGCAGTGCCTGCTCTTCCCCAGCCTCGGGGAGCTCTCCTGCTAGCGGTGGGGGCTCCTTCTCCGTGGTCGCCATCCCGGGGGGGGAGGCCGGGACTCACTCGTGTTCTTCCCGGTGAGGGAGGTGATGCTCAGCCTGCGCGCGGTCGTCGGCGACTTCTGCTGCGGCGGCGTCCGGCACTGCTTGCCCAGCTCCTCGTCGCACGTCGCCGACACCAGCTCCCCGATGAGGATTCGCTCCAGGCTGCCGTCGTCGACCCCCTTGCCCAGCCAGCGGCCGCACGGGAACCTGCCAGCACAAGCTTCACCTCAGAGCTGGGGGCGCCGCGAGCACCCCCAAACCCTGCCGGTGCGCAGGAAAACAGCCCCAGAGTTTTCACTTTTCACAAACCGGAACCGAGCAAACACCTCAGCGCTACCAACAAGGCAAATACCACACTCCCCTACATCCTTGGGGAAAAAGAACTGTGGGTAAAGCTTGCTTAAAAGCACCGGATGGATGTAATTTAGGTTTCTGTTAATGCTTCTTTGCTATTTTTTTTAAATCTAAATTCTTGTATAGTTGTTAAGAGTATTTAGGCATGCAAGAGCTTTCGTTTATTGGTTCCATGAAAACAAAAACCCAAAGATTTTCCCCCAAATTATCATTCCAGCTACCAGGGTGTAAAGAGTTCATTTATGCACAGTTGCAGCACACTGTTTAAAATCAAGAGATTTATCACTGCACAGAAACATATGAATCACTTCAAAAGCTTCCATGCAGCCTGTCTTATCTCAGAGTGATATGAAGAAAATCTGATATTCAAATCACAACTAATATTTACCAGATTTTTTGGCTTCTGAAATGAGAGACGTGGGGTGCAATAACCCAACCCAGCCCTTTTGAGCACTCTGATCAGCCCCTCTTTTCCATCTAAGTTCTGCCCGCGTGAGGAGCAGACAAACGTGTTCTGGGCAACTTCAGACATGGCAAAACAGAACAGGAAGGAAACTTGCTGCTTACTTGTACGTGTGTCCCGTTATTTCGTTCCTGACCATGACACAATCAACCAGCCACTTGGCCAATAGCCCTGAGTTGTCATGACCGATCTGCACTGTCGTCATCTTTCCTAAATTCTGGCACTGAAACGAATAACGGGTTTTACTCCATTTGAGTAACAACAGAGCACTCCTCCCTCCCACCACATGCACACAGATGGCCTCTAATGCATGCTCTTATTCAGTTTTTTTTGATTTATATAGCGGGCATTTTCAACCAAATACAAAGAGTTTAAAAAAGGAAAAGGGTAGGGGGGAAGGAGAAAACAGAACAATTTCTGTTTTGAGGTAAGACAGGAGAAAAGAAGTACCTTGAAATAAATCTGTTAAAACGTCGTGAGGAGAATATGTTCTTTGTTGTGAGAACTCACCCTGAATAATTCTGTGCTAATTACAAGTTTCTGAGCTAAGGTGACAAAACAGGTGTGCATTTGTAGAAGAACTAAGTCTTCAGCACAAACAGCTCCTCAGAATAGCATCTCTCATACTGACCTTCACTAGGGTGGGATCATTGCCCATTGTGAAGTGGGCCCTACATCCCTTATTCCTGTTAAGGGTCACTCTGCCTACTATCAGGCAAGACCAAAATCACCAATGTGATAAGCTGAAGAGCACCACGAGACGGATGGAAGTTAAAAAGGGACTCTGGATTCCAGTGCAATATGTAATTGTAGCTGGGGCTGGGCAGTTACATCTATTAACATCACCTAAACGCTTCCCTTACAAGACCTTGGTATTTGTTGCTTCTAGCACTGGCAAATAAGCAGTTCAAGTTGAATCTTTCCACACTGGGTGGATACGCAAGTCTGTATTTTGAGAAAACTTCAACCAAAAAAGTATTCCAGAATAGCATTAGGACAGTCCTTAGAAATGCTTGTTATTTTGCCTTTTAGAAGTCTCGAAAGCTTCTCTATGAAATATTGGTATCTAAACAGTAGACAGCTTCTGAGCAAGAAAATACCATGCCTGCCCAAATGCACCAATATTTGGTTGGATCACTTTGCTTATGCTCAGCAGATGCAACTTTAATTTCAGTAGCAAGCATTGCTAAGTAATCTCTCCTTACCAGGGCTTGAGCCGAGCTATAACACAGGGGTAGGAGTGCAGGAAGGAATCCGACGCAAAGAGGAAAACACTTCAGCAAGCAGGGAAGAAAGAGCCTGCTGGGGACGGGAGCTGGGGACCCCTACGGTTTGCCTTTGGGGCTGGAAAGCTGCTGGGTGCAGGAGTTGGGAGGAAACAAGCAACCCCTTGGGAGAGCTGGAGGAGACCTGCCATGTGCTCATATGAATTGTGGTCTGCCCCAGGAGGGGCAGGCAGCCCTATTTCCCTGCTTTATTTTAGATGTTCTGCAACATGGAAAAGCTGAACAGAAGGTGATTTGTGTTCTTAACGTGCTAAATCCTCACCAAATAAATATTTATTTGGAAGCATGTCCCATATTGAAAGTAAAAGGGAATGAGAGTGCACTCACCTCAAATGTCATTTCTAGGTGGTTTTTAGGAATCTGCATTATGCCTGTATCTCCTAGCTCTCCCGAGACACAAATCCACGGGTTTGACGTGGTTATTGCATTGCTTAACTTCTTGATGGGGATTATCACTGACCTATACGGGATCACTGCGAGGAGAAGGAAGAAAAACAGAAAGTCTTGACCACTTCTTTTCAGAGAGACCACAATTCACAGAACCTCCCCCTTGGAGACCAGCCCGGTGCTGCTCGCGGGAGGCTTCCACACGCGCTCCCTTGTGCCAGCGGGCTGCAGGAGCAGCCTCCAAGCAGCTGTACGAGGGGACAGCGGCTCCTTAGCTCCTCCAGGAGCCCCTCACCATCCCCTTTTTGGCTTTTTGGGCCGCAGAGGCCCTCTTGGAGCAGCGGAGGCCCTTTCGCAGCAGCGGGCCCCACACGCGGGGCTCGGGTGCCGCAAGGTGGTGCTGCGCAGTCACGGCAGGCGCGAGTGCTCGCCCCGCGGCCGCGGCTTCACCAGAGGGAATTAAAAAGATAATAGATTAAAAGGGGAGTAAATCCCATCTGCGTCAAGCCGTCGCGGTATGGTGAGCGCGGGACGCGCAGAAAGCGACAGGGGGAACTGGGAATATCCGGAATATTGGCAAGGCTGGTAATGGCACAGGCAGACCTCAAATCTGAGGTGTCTCTGCCAGCATCTCCCCCCCGCAACACACACACACTCTTCTTTTTTTGGAGGATCTTTTTTAACCTGTACCATCTATGTCTGCCTGAGACAGCAGTTTGGACTTGACTGCACGATATTGTACGACAGCACCACAAGACAGATTTTCCTTATGTTTAAAAAGCTGAAAAGCCGCTTTTGGCGAAAATAAGCTTTTTTTTTTTATTGTACTGTATGATGACACTGCATTCAGGAAAAAAATCCCAAAGCTCCAGGCGCTTGTCCTGCAGGAGAAAGCTGCCAAGCCAAGCAGGATGCCCCAGAGGAACAGGGTAATCAAGGATGAATAAATCTCCTTGCACTGTGCTAGTTCTGAGGACATATTTTATTTTTTAAGAGGAAAAAAAAGTAGAATGAGTGACTATTCGGACATATAACTTAATTTCACTCTAAATGGATTAAAAAAAAATAAAAACTAAAGCCAACCCCCAAAACAGGTCATCTCATAGGGTCCTGCCTTTCCAGAGGTGTCCAGTGTTGCAGGGACAATAGATATGTGTTCAGGTTTTGATGCCATCCCTCCTCTCCTTCTAACAAAAAAGGGGGATGGAGGGAAACCTTGTGGCCATTTAATGTGAGAGGAAGAAGTGGAAAATACACAGGGCAGCACAAAGTGCCTTGTATTCCATCCTCCAAGACTTCCCTCTCCTCCTCGGCTAGCCAAGAGCAGGATGCTCTTGATGTACATTCAGTGCCGGCCAGAAGGACACTTCGGGATGCAGCGGGGCTTTTCTCAGAGGAAAGATGAAAGAGGAGCAGCCCAGCAAGGAAGACTCTGAGTGCCAGAGCATGCTTTGCACTCACCCCCCTCTGCTCTCATCCCCAACACTCCTACATGGCCCTGACCTCCGGCTGGTTTCCCAGAGCAGCAGCGGGCGCCGGCGCTCCCGGGAGCTCCAGCCAAGGCTCCCAGGCAAGGGCACAGCCAGGCAGGCAGCAGCGATACCCTCTCACGCACACCCACCCCTGGGCAGCACCTAGCTGTTCTTCGAGGGGAGTAAAAGCGATTCTGCAACTCACTGATGGTGGTGAAGACGCTCGTGAAGCAGAAGTAGTCGACGGCGTTGAGCGAGAGCAGGTGATACAGGAACTGCTCCCGCTCCTCTTCGCAGCGCAGGAACGCGTAACGCTTGTACAGTTTCCTGGGGAAGCAAACACACTGCTGTCTCACTGAGAAACCCCACGCTTCTCGGGCACGCTTCTCTGTGACGGCTCTGGAGGAGGAGGCACCTCCGTCAGCACCATGCTCGGCCAGGGGTGCTGCTACCCACAATGGCAGATCTGAGCCAGCACAGAGCATCCCCATTTAAACCCATTCATGCTTTCCCCTTATTACCCACACCATGGAACAAATTTGCCTAATACCCTAAACCTTCCTTCCACTCCATCCTCCAGCACAGAGAACTAAACAGAAGGCATCCAAAATGAGGAAGCGCCAAACTGTGCTAGGTGCCATCCCTGTGCTCCTTCAGCACGGGGACACATGTGCCCAGAGCCGCCACATCCCCAGCAGCAGCTTTGCGTCCTCGCCAGCCCCTGCAGCAACCCTTCACACAGCTCCTCACAGAGCCAGCCCCGCCACCAGCTGCGGGCTGCAGCTGCAACATTTTCTTTTCAGAGGCTTTGTCTCTCCTACAGGGATTGCTGTGAGGGGATAAACATCTCTGCTAGGGAACATCTGCACCAGCACTTACATGGGCAGACCACAGCAAGCCTGAAGTGCCTGGGTGTACGCGCTTGCAGAAGGAGGGAAAAGCAGGAAAGCTGGAAGACCAGGAAGCCTCTGAGCCAGCCTGGCTGCAGCAAGGACCAGGGGTTGCAATTCTCTTGGGACAGCCTAACGCAGGGCTGCTACATGGGCATTTCATGGGACATTTCACTGCTTCACTGGCACGAGGTGCAAAGATGGAAGGGCTGTAACGTGAACGGGAGGTGAGAGCGAAGCTCTGGGAACAGGGGCTGACTTACTTGGCAAGCGCCTGGTTGGAAAGCAGCTGCTTCAGGTGCTGAGACAAAAGCTTCTTCTCCAAGGAAAGACGTATCCAGGCTCGGGCTCGCCCCACATCTGTCTTTATCTCACTCATGTTCTGAACATGCCTGAAATGGGGGGAAATGATAAATCAATTGCAACAACCCGACGTGCTCCGGGCGGCAGCATCCAGCACGGTGCAGCGGCCGTGCTGGGAAACCTCCCCGACAGGAACTGCTGCGGGGCAAGATGGAGCCAAATCCTCCTTCCCTGGAAGTGCAACCAAAGTTCACACAATTCCTGGCAAACCCCAAAACCTTTCTGAAAACAGTTTCTGGAGAAGCTTATCCCTGGAGAGAAAGCTCTTAAAGAAACCACACTGCATAGGAGGAAGCCCCGAGTGCAACCTCATAGCAGAGAGGTCCCCAAGCACTGCAGTGCCCTGGCTGCACGAGCCCCCGGGGGGCCTGGGGACACAGCGCCCGGCGTGGATGGCCCCACAGACGCTGCCTACCCTGCTAAAAACGCAGCCTCCCTATGGGGCCCTACTACAGCCCTTGCCCCTGCAGACCGGCAGTCTGAGGGCCGAGCACAAGCACCTTAAGAGCTTCTCCAAACCACAATGTCATCTGAAGAGAGGCCTAGAGGTAAGAGTGACGAGAAACCCATGGGCTCTAACAGACCCCTCAATGGCAGCAGCAATGTGAAATCCCAGGAAAAGAGGATTATTAGAAAAAGCAAGTGACAGGCACACTCCAGGAACAATATTACCCTGGTCTCAACCAACCGACATCAGACAGGTCTGAAAGTCTAAACAAAGTCCTTCCAGTGGAGAGAGTACAGACTGCCTTAAAGCACCAGCCCCTTTATCCAAGGAATACCCTTCCAGCAAGATTGTCCCCACTTTCCCAGGATGTAACAGGCCCTCGCATAAGGGGTTGTCTAACACCAAGCAGCCCACAAGCTCCTCAAACTTGGTTTGTAGGAAAGCAGAACTGTTTTCTGGGATTTTCTTCTTTGATTTTGCCTAGCTTTTTATATACATAAAAAAAATACAAAATTTCAGGTTGCAGAATGCCAGAAGCTCCAGTCCTTGAGCACAATGAGCTTTGGAGGAGGAAGAGAACTGCCATGGCAGATTGACGTTGCTTGCAAAACCCCATGCCTAGTTAAAAAATAGTCAGAAAAGTGAGTAACAGTTTCCAGCAAGGGAAAGAACGGGCAACAATTTCTTAATTTTTCCTCAGTTTGCAGGTCAAGTGCACAGGCGCTTAGGCAATTCGGCACTAAACCTCTGTGGCAGGCCTATAGTCTCATCAGCTGAGCCTGAACTGATCTCTGTTGCCATTTACTTCCACCTCCTCCATCTTCCCTAAAGGTCCTCGGTACACTGCAGAGCTTTAGGAAATCTGGCTGTGTTTACTCCACAGAAAATCCAACAAAGTGATGCTGTGACTGATGCTTTTTACGTTGACTAGTACAGTCTTGCTGTCTCGTGCTTTTCCCCATCTGTCTCTTGCACCCAAGTGCGTGCTTTGTGTTATATTTAGACTCTGCATTATTTGGGAAAAATACTCCCTCATGTTTACAAGAGTTTCTAATGTAAGAGGACCATGGCCTTAAAGGCTACAGCTTAGTGCTCTCCTGAAACCCAGGTTAGCTCTGAACAAGCAAGGTGGGTACCAGAGGCCTCTCAGCAGCACCCATCTCCGTTCTCTGCCCAGGTGCATCTGCCCCAATTTTCCAAATAGTGGTTTGTGCCTCAGCAGGACTCGCTGAGACATCTGTATGGCCCTGCTCTGCCCTGTAGGTAGATGATACCTGCATTGCCATCAAGAATAAACAATCCATACGAGTGGCAGTAGCAGCTTGCCAGTGACAAAACCCAGGCTACCAGGTAAAAAGTTTCTAAAAAGCAGCTTTCTTCCTCTTTTGCACCATGCCACGCAGGCCGTGGAACAGATGAGACGCTATTTCTCCGTGAGCTGCAGAAAGGGCACCAGGAGGACACGTCCGCGGGCCCGCGCACATCCCTGCTCTTCCTGAGCACTTTGGGCAGCGACGGCCCTGCAGCAGCGACGCCTCCCGGCTGCGTCCCCACTCGGGAAGGCATTTTGGTGAAGCGACTCCCCTTCCCAGAGCACCGCAGTGAGGGGGAGGCCTTCCAGCACAGACAGCCGGGCTCGTGATCAGAGCTCCTTGAGAAATAGGATGTGCACTTCACTCGGCTACACCACGCTGAGACACTCTCTTCAGACGTTTAAAGGCTTTGAGATGGGAAGATCAAAGCGCAGGATCTCCCCGCTCCCTGCGGTGCTTGGCTTAAATTACATCCAGTATATAAGGCAAGCAGGCTGTGCTATTTCCCTGTGAGCAGGCTCAAACAGAGAGGGGCTCGAGCCTCCTTTCATGCACACTCCGCACGTCCGCTTTACTGGCTTCTGGTTCAAACCATATTTACATAAACTGTGCATTTGGGGAAAATAAGGCTCGTGTTTCCCTCTGCAGCTCTGTAGCTTAACAAAAATGTTTTAAAAAATCCAGTAATCAGTCCTGGTGTCAGCAAAGGCGGTTTAATAGAACATTCAAGAACTCAAATTTATTTCTTTCTCAGTTGTGAGAGACAGAACAGCTCTATTTTTAATCAGTGACCTAAGTGCAAGTACTGCATGCTCTCTGCCACACAGCAGTGTGCTGAACAGCAATTTCCATGCAAGTCCCTGTGTTGAGACTAGCTTTTAATCCCATTAGTAATAGAGAAAAATCTATTTTCCCTGTCAAGCGCAAGGCCGGGCTGTGGCAAGGGCTGCCCTTGGTGCACAGCAGCACTGCAGAGGGGGTTACCCCGCTCAGCGCACTGCGTCCCGAACGCCTCTCCTGGTTCTGCGTGGGACGCAGAGGACATGCGGCATCACACACAGCACAAGCACCTCCAGAGCGTGACTGGGATTCAGCCCTGACTTTTAACTTGTCTGTGCAACCTTGGGGGAGCCATGAAAAACCAGACATGCCGGAGGCCGCGCTGAGTGTGCTGTGGAGCGCGCGCTTGGCCTCTGTGCCAACACGGGCTCAAAATGACCTCCTGACGCTCTATTCCTAATTGTGCTGCATGTACTGTCCTTCCTACCCTGTCCCGCCTTGTGCCTCATTTTAGTCCTACAGGGCATGTTGTGTTCTTTAAAAACAGAGCGTGAGATACTTAAACTACGTTACACAAAACAAAGACAACTGGGCGGTCAAAAACCTCATGCAATTCGACAAGGCCAAGTGCATGGTCCTGCACCTGGGGAGAAATAACCCCAGACACCAGTACAGGCTGGGGACCGACCTGCTGGAGAGCAGCTCTGCTGAGAAGGACCTGGGCGTCATGGTGGACGGCAGGTTGACCATGAGGCAGCAGTGTGCCCTCGCGGCCAAGAAGACCAATGGCATCCTGGGGTGCATTAAGAGGAGCATCTCCAGCAGGTCGAGGGAGGTGATCTTACCCCGTTACTCAGCCCTGGTGAGGCAACAGATCGAGTTTTGTATCCAGTTCTGGGCCCCACAGTACAAGAGGGATGTGGAGCTGCTGGAGAGAGTCCAGCACAGGGCGACTAGGATGATCAGGGGCCTGGAACATCTGCCCTATGAGGAGAGGCTGAGGGAGCTGGGCTTGTTCAGCCTGGAGAAGAGAAGGCTGAGAGGGGAACTCATCAGCGTCTACAAGTGCCTCAAGGGAGGCAGTGAGGAGGATGGGGCTGGCCTCTTTTCACTGGTGGTCACTAACAGAACCAAAGGAAATGGCCACAAACTGAGGCATAAAAAGTTCCATGGGAACTTAAGGAAAAATTTCCTGACAGTGAGGGCGACAGAGCACTGGAACACGCTGCCCGGAGAGGTTGTGGAGTCTCCTTCTCTGCAGATCTTCAAGACCCGCTTGGATGCAGCCCTGTGCCACGTGCTCTAGGCGGCCCTGCGAGTGCAGGGGGGTTGGACTAGATGACCTCTAGAGGTCCCTTCCAACCTTAGGCATTCTGTGATTCTATGATTCTATGAAATCAGTTTCACACTACAGGTGGGAAGAAAAGTCATTTTGTTTCAGAAAAGCCTGACTCATCTGTGTGCTTCCGTATCTGAAAAAGTTGGTAATTGCTCAGATGGTGAAATCACACCATGGTTATCAATGTCTGGTGAGCTAACTGCCATTAATTTCTTGGTTGTGCCTTGTTTTCAGGTGTAAGAGCGAAGTAGCGTTACGAGGATGTCCCCTCACACGCTGCATCAGCCGCAGCTCCTTGCAGACGAGCTGTGCTCTGTCACTCCTTCCCGTAGTCCTGCTGAAACCCTTGGCCCTTGGCTGGGCCCAGCAGCTCCCCGCTCGAGGGGACGCCCTCGGGGACAACTGCCTGGAGCCGCCACAGCGGCCCACGGCCCTTCTCCTCTTCAGCCAGGCAGATGTCCGAACACCACAGTGAGATGGTCTCCATGGCCAGGCTGAGGCTCCTACACAGCACTTCACACGCTTCGTAATTCAGCTTTAAATCCCCTGAGCTACTAGACCTATGACAGCAGAGAAGCCAGTGAGCGCTGGCTTTAAAAAGTAGCCAAAGTCTCTGCTCCAGCTGAAGGAAAATGAAAGTTTCCTACTGCCCCAAAGGCCAAGGGACAGACTCCTCCAGACCCCAGAGATGACCAGTGAATCTCAGTCCTTAGCCCCAGAGGTTTCCCTTGTTAGCTCAGCAATGAAACCCGCTGAGAGCAGAGGTTGCCAGCTGCCACCCACGGCCAACAGCCACTGTTGTACACGTTAAGTATAAAATTCAGGAATAATAACTCACTCCAACCCACAAATTGCTTTCTTGCTCTATTTTTCAAGGCTTTATTTACATTTATAAATTTGCACAGCTGTTACTATTTCGCATGGAATACTAACTGAAAAGAATATTGCTCAGACATTGCTGGCAGATTTTTATGTCCTTTGCTTTGCCCATCATCTATTCTTGTTTGCTCAAATAAAAGCAAACAAAAAGGAACAAACTCAGATGGTACCAAGTAATTTGACACATTAAAAAATGTGAAAGCATTATCTGTAGAAGTTAGCTGCATCACCAGAAGAAACTCTCTGGGGTAAACAAAAACAGAATCAAGAAGAATGCATTTTCCCTCATCTTTTAGCTAAAATAAATCCAGTAAATACATGAGAAATTTTGTAAAATAAAAAGTAACACTCTGCAGATTTGAAAGCAACACTGAGGATGTTTTAATTGTACTTTGTAAATCCAAAGCCTCTGAGGATCTTGAACTTACACTATCAAATTAAAACAAAAAATAATGGAATCAAATTATGTACCTCATATCTTGTATCAGGGAAACCCTCAAAGTAGGCAGAGTAATTCCTGTATCAGACTTTCTTCTTTCTGTTCCAACAGCAACTGTAGTGGAGAAAATATATGAAGTTAATATGGAATTACACTTATGGTCTGCAAGGCATTTGTTTACATAAAGGCTAAAATCTTAAGTCACTGAGAACCTCAGTGTTTCTGTGCATTCCCATCAACACTTTCCTAGAAACATGGATAGTGACAAAATGCTGTTACCTGATTATTTCTTCCTTAATCCAACACTGGAACTGGAGATTCAAAAGCTTCCTTTTTTATACAATGCAATACATTCAAACATATATATATATATGTACATACACACACTTAGATATATAGAGACATATAGATACGCAGTGAAGAGTTTTATTAAATCTCACATTCTTATGGAAAATACAGCTGGGAAGGGCACAATAAACTTAAATAAGCTATAGCTGCATATATTAGATGCCAGGAATGTCGAGCAATTCTGTCCTTTGGTATTGGGATCAAAGCACTTTGTGGTGACACATTTCGCTCTCAGGAATTTGTGCCTGCCAGCCAGATTGCTTAGTGCATTACTCACTGAAGCTTATTAAAGGGCTTTTAATAAGTGAGACTAGTTTATTCATAGATGTGCTTTTTTAGGATTGATCATACATGTTCCCCGAAGTAGGATTGGGAGGATTTTGAAGAAAGCTGAATGTTGATATTTGGCCCTCTTCCAAACGGCTGTTCTCCTATAGCCAAATAGTGAAGGTCAGGATAGGCCCACTCATGCACTGAAGACATACTTCGTATTTAATTCTTTTTTTGTGAAATACCTAATCCAAAAGGCATGCTGTAACTAACTAACTATTTCTATGGGGATTCAGTATCATTAATGAGAAGTACCCGCTTGGATCTGCTGCTGCTCGGAGGAGGCCCTGTCCTTGGAAGATAACCTGCCAGGTTCAGAGACTTGTACTGCAGTGTGCAGCAGCAGGCACTGGGCAGGCAGGTCTCAAGGTCAGAGAAAACGGACATCGCTCAACACTGGGGAAGTTATTTAGTGACTGTAAAAGCCCAAACAAAAGCAAAACTTAGAGCCTAGGGCCTGTGGACAGAGATAAGCCACACAACTTCTGTACTGTCCACCAGGACAGAGATCTATTGAAGATGGATTTATTCACGCAGGTTTTTCAGACGAAGCTCCAGACTTAAACTATCCTAGATAAAATATACAGAATCATTGCTTCTCACACCTCACTTAATGCTGAGTGTGAGTTAAAAGGGAATAAAGGTAGTGACCTGATAGCAAGTGATTTTCCAGACTGGGATAAGTACATTCATTTGCCTCCAACAATGTCCACGCAACTTCGCAGCGATTATGAAAGGTCTCAAATTTTAAATTGGGCATTAGTAAACAAGTACATCGAAAGTCCTGCATGGATTTTACATGGTTGCACTGTTCCTACCAGACTCAAGTTCATGCACTGCTAAGAGATCCCACACAGAGGGAACTGCCCAGTACCCACCTGGGGACTCTGCATTATGCTCTTGCTTCTCTTCTCTCTCCTGGTATTGAAGTAAATGAGACCACAAAGCTGATTTTCCCTGAAAATCAAACACATATGTAGTAAGTAGGTTTAAATAAATCAGGAAAAAGAAACCTCAGTGAACAAGACAAGACGACAGGATGGACTGGCATTTCGGGGGGCCATAAGTGGAGTAACGAGAGTTTCCTCTTAGGTCAGGAGACCTACAGAAGAGGGAGGACAACCCCACTGAGCTTGCAATCATGCTGTTTGCCTTGTTTCATTCACTCCTCTCCCCATGTCTCCCTTCTGCAGGTGAAAAGAGAAAAAAAGAACAAAAAACTCACATGATATGAACCAGTTCTCTCAGATACCTCTCATTTTATATTGAAATTACTAAGCAGCAGCTTAAGGGGTATAAATGGCATTCAGTATTTGCTAAAGAGTACGTATATGCTCTTTATGACTCAAGTTTGTAGTTACCAACCTGCTTGACTTGCAGACCATGGCTCCAGATTCTTTCTAGCAGATCACACAGACTGGCAATTAACGTATTTTCCTCCAGACCTGTTATGTTGGCTTCTCCATGCCCGAGCTCCACTGCTTCATGGCCCATCTTCTCCACCAGCATGCGTTTAGTCTAAAAAAATTCCAAAAGGTTTCTAAGGGTGTCATAACACTAAGAGCAGAACTTATATATTGAATTTATTTGTACAGATTTAAAGAAGGTGATTTCTAATGGTCATTATGATTGCCTCTATGGTCTGTCTGGAGACAAAATCTTCATACAGGGACTGTCTATTAAAAATAGTAATAATAAAAAAGTTTGTATTAATACTCCGTAATTCCCATACCTTTATCTGTTACTGATTTGCATCAAAGCCAGAATACTGAGCTAGATGCACGTTTAGTCTCACCTAGCTTAGGTTACAGCTATTAAATGTTAAGTAATACAGTATTTCACCAGCTGCAACTGATAAAAAGACACACAGAAATTATGCTTTTGTGGCTACCAAAACTACTTTAACAGTAAGAACACTGATACTTCACTTGCTCTGCACTAACCATTGCACAACTTGTGCAAATGCTGAACACTTCCTTTTGGTCAGAGGGTCTTGAGCCCAAAATGTTTATGCTACACTTAAATATGAACAATCAAAGGAAATCCTCTCCGAGATGTCTGATCATGTTGATTCTCCTTCCTGTCCTTTCTACTCTTTCCATCAACCTTGACTGCACAAACACAAGAGTAACAGCATATATTCTTATATTCTTTAATTTCCTAGCAGCTGTAAGTCAGAACACAAAGCAGGATCTACCCTGCAGTAGTGCATGATACCGAGAGACCACGGGTGCTCCAGCTGTGGAGGAGCATGGGGACACAGTGTGCAGCAGCTATCTATGTTCAAAGCAAACAAACGAGAGAGCACTCAGAGGGGTGGGGGAGAAGGTACCTTCATGCGACATTCCTTCAGTAACCCTTCCACAAATTTGCAGTTGGTCTGGGCAATAACAGCTGGAGAGAGGTCCGAGAGTTTGGGCTGCCTTAGATTTTTTCCTAAACTTCTCGCCTCCTGCATGTATTTCTAAAAATAAAGAGAATTATTTTAGATACTGCAAGTCACAGAGATTCTCCTCATCCTAATCCTAGGCAAGCAAATGCTAGCAAAAAAGAATGAGCTACTGTTAAGCCTGGAACAACATCATGATTTGCCTGATTCTTAAGTGCCAGAGAAGTGGAATCCTCTTTTATGACAGCAGAAAATAAAATATTTTCCTGTGTGGTACCAAAACTGCCAATGTTAGATAGTAAACTGAGCTATTAACCACTGGCACAAAGTTAGCCAAAAAGAGGGCATAAGTGCGATGCCTCCATTCAGTATAACAGTTAAAACACCAATTAAAGTGTCTTTCCATTGCAATTTGATTTGCACTAGCAAATAAATATATAAACTTGTCCAATTCCTGGCCAGACTGTACTTGAATGGAATAATCCCTTTTCAAGAAATTAGAAAAAGCACAACTGCACCTAGCGAAGGAGGAAGATTTCATGCATTACCTTTCAGTGGAATTCCACCTGGATCATTTAAGCAGGAAAGGAGGGATCTGTCTCTATCTCAACTTGTAGTTA
The DNA here is from genome assembly GCA_013389825.1 of Crypturellus undulatus. Lineage (NCBI taxonomy): Eukaryota > Metazoa > Chordata > Aves > Tinamiformes > Tinamidae > Crypturellus > Crypturellus undulatus. The sequence continues at coordinate 37,440 of VWPW01012838.1, forward strand.
CAAGAGAAGCTTGTTTCAAGGAAAACCGATATGTAGGATCATTCATGTTTTTACTGTGAGATGGTGGTTGAGAAGTGTGGATAAAAATCAGTAGGATGGAAAATCAGAAGAATAAAAATTGAGAAATATGGACAAAATAAAAAGGGCAACTATGCTCTTTAAAAAAGAACCAAACTCTAACAAAAGCCTTTTAAATCTTCCTGTTCTACTACTCTGGTGGTGGGAGGGGATTAAGAAACAAAATAGAACAAAACAAAAAAAAACAGAACTTCAGCAAGTGTCAGCTACTCCTGGTATGAGTAAGAGGTCTACATGCTCAGCAAAACTAAGCAGCTGACTGTATTTAGGTGTGTAACCATGAAGGCCATCAAAAATTTGCCCAAACATTATTCCTGAAGATACTGTTAAAGTTCATGTTCGGAGGCTGGAATTCTCTGTTTTCATGCAAGGTCTGTGGGTTTTTTGAGGAACGAGCAGCATGTAGTGACAGAGAATGCCGCGCCTCCAGCCTTACAGCTTCGTGTTTGGGGCCAAAATCATTTAGTTAGTAGGAATAAAATCCAAACACACAGAACTGAACTGCAATTATTCACTTTTCTTTTTTTTGGGTAATGGGGGTGTAGAGATGTATAGACTCACCTGGCTTTTTTGGTTTCAAAATTTGGACAAGAGCAACTTACTATCAGTTCAACAGGTCAGACAGGAATGAAAGATCATGACATGGAAAAGTGTGTTCAGATAGTTAGTAAGTGCTCAGTGAAGTAATTACAATGTCATTGATACTGCAAGGACTTAAAAATAGTTGAAGTGCTACTGTATACAGAAATAAAAATCACGGCCGCTGAAAGCGTGTTGTTCAATAAGCAACTTCACAAGTGACTTTCATCTAACTTAGTGCACAAATTAGCATTAAAAGCAGTGAAAAAGTCATACTAGGGACAACTAATCAGGAAATCTAATGTTTCTTCTTAAAAGGAAGGGATGAAGAAAATACAAAGTGCGGTTATAGTCTGAAGAGCGCAAAAAAAAAAAAAAATCGACAAACTGACTTTATTCATCGTATACCTTGCTATTATATAAAAAAAAATGAATATAGTCAAAAGCTCAACAGAAGAATGACTGTGGTGTGGAAAAACCAGCTGAACGCTGGTTCTGCCCGATCATGGGTGTCTGGAGACAGAAAGCTGCTGAGCTCTCGGGATTCAGCATCCCTGGCCGCATGGCCAGCCACCAACACGGGGGAAAAGGAGACAAAATGAAACGGTCCCGTTTTGCCGAGGACGCCCGAGAGCCCGTCTCCCACGACTTTTCTGATTATAACCACACTTCTGATCTCTACGGGGACGTGCTCACACACTCTGAGGAGGGGAGAGGAGGGGTTCGAAACGTGCCCAAGGCAGTGTTTCCTCGCGCTAGCAGCACACCAAAGCGGCTTCCAACACGAAAAACCAGGACATACCAGGCAGCACTCAGAGAAGGATTTTTTGGGAGGCCGTGCAGGAGGGGGTGGCCCCTGGTCCCACTCCCAGAAGGCCATTGAGTTCTGGCGAAGCAAAAGCTCCTCCGATGGCTAAGAGGGGGCAGACGCCCCAGTCGCCGAACAGGCGGGAAGAAAAGAGGAGAGAAAGCAAGAGAAGCATGCAGATGATCCACAGCCCGGAGGAGGAAAGTAAAAACACATGACAAGGCACCGAAACGGCTCTGCTGCAGCAAACACGAGGCAAAGTTCATGACGCGCTTGCAATGCCACGTTAGCAAAAGGAACGACGGACGTTTGCAAAGGCCATTTCGGTGCGAAACGCTGTCTGAAGCTGGGATTCAGACAGGCCTTCAAGTTCCTTAGAGCTGAAAATGATGACAGTGGCCAGAAGTATTCAGCAAGATTCAGCATGAATGTTGCACTTCTACCAGGGACATACAGAAGTACATGGGCGTGAATGGAAAAATAAGGTAGAAAATGTTTAATGAAGGACAAGGGACTGAAAAGATAGGAAAGAAATGCATGTAAATGACTAACACTTACGGGATGTGTGGAAGTCTCTGAGCTTTAGGCATAAAAGGGCCCCAAACTCTCAACCTTTCAAGCAGGCTTACCTATGCCAGCAATGCTCAGGAAAGTCCCACAGGAAAACACTTAAAAAGAGGAGGGAGTCCTGCCTCATTTGCCCTCAGCAGGGGACACTCAGATACGTGACCCTTCCAAGCCCCTGGCACCGGCCAGAGCTCTGTCCTCCTCCTGCAGCTTCAGGGCTCCCAGGCTGGAGGTGCGACCGGCTGGAAGGCCCCTCCGTGGCCACCTACCTCGCGCAGGTCGTTGTCCAGCGCGATGTGCTCCGAGTGCTGCCGCAGGCGGTCCTTGCGGCGCTGCGCCGTCGTGCTGCGGCTGGCCCAGCGGCTGCGGAGACAGCGAGAAGGGAGGCTGCGTGAGGACGCGGCGGGAGGGCAGCTCGGAAGCCCGCGGCCCCGCTCCTTTGGGAAAGGCTCCACGGGAGCGCCCGCGGTCACCTCCGCCAGGCTGCGTCCCTTGCGCATCACGCTGGGAGACCTTCCTGTTCTACCAGCCTGCTCTGGCTGCGCGACCTTGACAGTGCTACTAGGTAAATCATTGCTTTTACTCAGCCAGCCATGCCTCTACTGGCTGCATTCGCTAAAAGCGGTGCCGGTTTGAAGCAACAAACTGTGACGACATGTCTCGAGTATCAACTCAAAACATTTCTCCTCTCCTCCATGGGGTTTTCTTGGTACTTCTCCAGTTGGAATTACCCCTGAGACCCCTGCCACTGTGATAGGAAGTACTGCAGTATAGGTAAGTCTACACCTAACAGACATAAACAAATACTAAGATTGCTGGGATTAATGTTTTTGCTGATCTTCACCTCACCTCTTTTTCCTCCTCATGAGGTTTCTAAATAGCACAGAAAAACAATTGCCTTTTTGCTATATCTTCATTTATGTCCAGTTCAATTTTACTCATCTTAAGCTGCTACCTAAACCTAACAACACTGGAAACATGAAACAGAGCAACTTAATGCTCCCAAGTATCCAAGCTCCTTTATGTCACATAAGCACAAAACACAGCACAGCGTAACTGTCCACAAAAATATATAGTCTCAAGCTATTGTACTTTGATAATATCATAAAATTCCATCAAATCCTTGAAACCAAAAAGTCCATCTCATGCAGAGAATTAATATATTTTAATAGAAGCAAGCTGAAAAAATTGTGTAAAGCAACCCCTAAAGCCTTAAAATTAAGTATCTTAATGCCCTATATCTTCAAAGTGATGTTACTGTGGCTGTGTTTATAAGCAAGTTTTTAAATAACATGATAAATACATAAAACTAAGTGTATGACCTTTGAGCTGCTTCTTTAAGTCACTCCTGCGTCTTTCCTGCACTCCCAAGTTAAAAGATAATCACAGTTCACCTCTTTCTTTGCCATCCCCCATGAAATTAAATTTTGCTTCCTTTTATAAGCAATGCAACCTCAAGTCTCTTAGCAACTAAATGAAAGAGACCAATAGGTGCAAAAATTTGTACCTTTTCTGAGGAATACATGACTGACACAAGCATCTTCGCAGCTCACCACAAGTTCTTAAAATACACAGCCTGTGACTTTAGTAACTCAGCACATCTTGAAAACAGCAGCTATTGCCCGAGGAGGTGGGAAAAAGTTACATTTTGATTATCTTGAGGAGTGGAAATGTAGCAGAGAAAATCACCCTTTCAGAGAGCTCAAATAGAGGGCATTGGAAGTAAAAATAATTTTAGCTACCTGTTGTCAGATATCTGTTAATTGCAAATTATAATGCCTGCACAACACATAACACAATGTTAATGCTACATTGGAAATTAAAATTATTGATTATTTTAAAAAATATTGATTTTATATGATTTTATTGCTTTTCATATAAAAGCAATAATTTTAATTTCCATTTTTTTTTCCTCCTCCAAATTATAGTCTGAATTCCAGGCCAAGGTTGGACACCTTTCCACCTGCCTTTTTGGAGCTACTAGGGGATTTAGGGAAGTGCTACTGGCTTGCTTCGAGGGGACATGTCTCCCTGGAGGTGAAGGCAGAATATAGCCCTCCAAACAAGCACCCGTGACGCAGCGTTGCTAGAAAGTCCCGGTTATCAATCCAAACTATCTGAACATTTGTGGCATACAGAAGAGAAGATTATTGGCTGTTTATGGAAGTAAAAAATAATTTTTAAAAAAGGGAAGAGGTTAGTTGTTGGTTACTTGGAGCAGCTCCCCACGAAGCGAGCGCGGAGGTCGGTGCTTTCGGCTTGCACACTGGACCGCGCTGTGCGGCCGACTCGAGTGCCAGCAGCATACAGGATTAAGCAGCTAAATCTTTTTTTAAGCCTTTTCTTTTATGGCCCACATAGAATTTTGCTGAAATAAAAAAACACGTTTAAACATTACAATAACCACTCCCTCCCCCCTCGTCAGCGGCGATGAGATTTTACATTTCTCATTCCTCTCCTTTCGGTCACTCTGAATGACTTGGACAGGGTTTACTGCCCGTCTTAAACACAGGAGCTAAAGTTCCACGGTGCCAGGAAGAAATGAGGTCTGACCAGAGCAGACACGGTAAAGGGCAGGATACCCACGGCAGCACCCAGCACAGGGTGCTAGGGAACCTTAGACACCCACTGAGAAGACAACTTCATCAGTGTGCTGAAGAATTCAGATCCCAAGTTACCTGGGATCAACAGTTTCTACTTCAGAAATGATTTTTAAGCACATATTACCAAATTCAAGAATGAAATTTGAGTGAAAAGGAGTGTATTTGGACAGAAACAGTTAATCTTTTCATTGCACCTGCCAGTGGTTTGCCATATTACATTTATGTATAGTAAACCCTTGCTTCACGTTTCATATTCAAAAAAAGGTGAATCTCTACTGTTTGCAAACTTTAAATAAGATCAATGTTTTGTGGGGATGGCTCACTGCTGACTCATTTATGACTCATTCAGATGCAATGCAGAGTTGCTCTTATATAGGATGTGAAAGCACAGTTGCTGGGCTTGATTGCAAAAAACAAAATGTTTTATTTAATACAGCAGCCTTAAAACCGTACCCAACGATGGGGAAATTGGAGGTGGGGGGAAGCATATATAATATGAATTACTCCATAAGAGACATACGGATAATTTCCCAAGGGAACAGAAAAGTTAGTTTTGTTGAAACCAGTTTTAATTTTATCACAATATTTAGCAAAAGGTACTACTTTATATTATATTATTACATTACATTATATTATATTATGGCTTATATTTTCTTAAAACAAAACAAAACAAAACAAACAATAAAAAACCAAGAAGACTAGGCATTGTGGTGTTACTGACTAAGCAAGTAGCAGCTCTACCTCAAAGAGAGAGCACCAGAACACCAGGCATATAAGCTCTGGGCAGCTCAGATTTGGCAGGGACAGAGCACCAACACAAGTCACGAAGCCATGCCATGGGCTTGGCACAAAACTGAACCCTTGTGGGCACTGCTAACAGCATGACTTTGCAAATACTACTGACACAGTGCTGGGGTCAGCAAAACACAGCACAGGAACAAATGCCTGTGTGAGAAGCAGGTGATACTTCTGCAGGGGGCTTCAGGGTAAGAACAGCACATGGCTCAGCTAAACCTGCAGCTGGAAGGCTGCTGTGGAGAGGTCTGTGCTCGAAGGCTTCGTGTGCAACCCGCATTGGGGATCTCTGCAGCCACCACAGGGCACAGGACCCGCTGCACCGAGTTCTCAGGAGCCGGAGCACAAGCGAAAGGACTCGGAAAAGAGAAGTGGCCAGGGTGGAAAGAGGAAACGTTTCGGTCAGGAAAGGAAGCACCAAGGAAAGCAAAGTGTAGATAAAGAAGGTGGAGAGAGAAGAGGGGAAAAAGCGGGACTAAACACAGAGAAAGGGAAAGAGAAATAATAAAAAAAGATAATTTAAGCTACCTAGTACACGTGGAATAAAGCAAAGCCTTTCCTGAAAAAAAACTGAAGCAATCAATGAAAGAAATGCCAATTCAGTTGTTCTCTGTAGGCATTCACTACAAATTGCCAAAATGCTAATATATTCCCATGCTTGATGTGCAATCAGTGTTTTCCTCTACAGCATTTAATCTCATTTATCAAGCTTCTTAGTACAAATTGAGTTACAAGGTAATCAATTAGATTCAAAACACAGCTTGTTTAGTTGTTTCAGTTTTGCGCTGCAAGCATATTCACCCCAATTTCACAATTAACTCATCAAAAACCATGTATAGTGCTTATGCAGTTCTGCTTTTTGTCATTCAGATGCCTTGCCGCAACCACCCCAAGCGATACCGGTTTGCAAATCCTGCTTTGGGCTGTTAAGAGCCTGGCAGGAAAGACCCGTGGGAAGGAAGGGAGGAACACTGGGAGGTCACACCATCGGGCTGCTGTTTGGAAAAGGGAAGCGGGACTCAGGAAACTGCTGCTCTATCCCAAACTGATGGACAACATGCTGGAGCGAATGGCAGCTGGACTTCTGTGGAAGCCGCTGTTTTATGAGGTTGGAATAAGCCTGATGGGCCATTCCTAGAGCTGGAGAAACCTACAAGCTCACAAGGTTTTCCTTAGCAGGTAGAAGCGGTGGCATCATCCTTGGTCCATCCCCATGTACCAAGTTTGTCATGTAACCAAGAGCTGCTAAAATAATTACAGAAATATTTGTATAAATACCATATTTTACTTAAGTTTAGATCTATGTACTCTGCACATCAAGTCCTTCCATGCTCTGGCAGACCTGATCAAAAAGATGATTAGGGAAACTGCATATCTGGGGGTCTACCCTCCAGTTCTAGGGGTCTTTGGGGGGTTGGGTTGGTTTGTTTTAATTTGCTTCTCCTTCCATTCCCCACCTCCTCTTCCTTTTTCCCCACAATAAAGCCAAGTCTAAAGTTAGTTTCAGAAAAGTTTTTGCAAGCTGAACATGTCAACATTTCCCGACCATCATAGGGAGGAGGGAGAGAAAAGCCCAAATGACACCAAGTGTGCACCTGCAGCCCCAATGAGTTGGCCAAAATAGGAGCAAGTTTTCGAAAGCTCCTGACCCACATATGACCAAGTGCACAAGAGTTCAATCAATAACCCTACTGCTCGCTAAGACAGGAGACGTCCAGGTCCATCCTGTGGCCGGGCTCTGAAAGGAGGTCTTAGGTTTATCACCTGCATGACACCCTGCAGTGTTTTACCTAGAAATGTGATGAACATTTGCTACCAGATGTGTGTAAATGGGGATGATTCAGCCCGTCAAACTGTATTTCTGCTTGTTACAGTCCTGTAAGCCACACAGTTCCCCCAAATCACAGCCTGGGCTTAGCACTAAGCACTAAAAAGTTGATTTGCTCTTTGCATCTCATTCCTGACCTAGATATTAAAGGTATACGTATTACACCCTAGTAGCTCCAGTGTTCTGCCTGGATACAGGAAGGCAGCAGCAGAAGAGCGTTATGAGCTCCGCATACAGATGTGCTTAGTTGATTCCTCCTGAAAGGTAAGCCGTAAAAAGCTGGTGGCTGTCCTGCAAAGACAGGTTATCATTAAAATAGCTTTGAACTCGTTTGCTACTGTGCAACCACCACAACATAATACACGGGAGCAAGGGAGTGATTTTATTTTTTCTCCTGCAAAATTCAGGACAAAATTTGCTCTACATAAGCTGGAAGTTTGCAAAAAAAGAGTGATCTATTAAACTATTTCAATATCCCTTCTGTTAACCTCACAAATGCATGTGAGATTCCTGTGAACATAGCTGAGATGTTCTGCTCTCTTCCCCTGACCCCATATGCAAAGGCTCAGTGCTGTTTGCTAGTATAATGTACAGCCAAGAAGCAAGTACTGAGAAATTCAAATTAATAGAAGGCTGTAGCTCAATTGATTTTGTGGTCAAAAAAAATATGCTGTATTTGCAGAGAGCATGAAAAGGCTATCTATTTTATAACGTGGGTGTAAATTCAGCAGAATTACATGCCTTAAAAGAGAGAAAGTCTTCTCAGCTGCTCATTTAAAATGCTAGGACGCAAAACGATGTAAACAGATGGTCTTGAGATTTCCCTATTACAAACCTTTCTGGTAATATAGAACTGGAGGAATTCCAGACATTTGTCACGTTGACATCACTTTGTGGTAAGTAATGGGATTTGGGCTTTTGCAAATTGAAACATGCTGCAATCTGAAGACCACAACTATCTAAATCAAAATTAGTACCCGAGGAGTTAAAGCCATATTTTAGAACAGTTCCCCATCTAAAAGCAGCAGCTCAAAGGCACAGAGACATCTGTATTGAATACAATGTTTATTCCCAGATCCACTAAGATTTTGTAATGTAGCCCAAACATGCAAGCAGGCAGGCATGCTCATACTGCTAATGACACTGTAAAACCCCAGCTCACCATGAGAAAAAGGGGCAGACTGCTAAGCACAGCCTCCGCAAAGCCAAAGAAACCCCCTGTTTCTCAAGGGAGCATTATTCGTAAGCCTCCAGTTTTGATCTAATTTTGCAAGACAACTGCAAAACACAGGAGCTCTGAAACACGCATTCCTCCTTTCATTTTGGTCAGCTAACTGCCACTCTTGAAAAATAAGGTATCCTGAAGCATTGAATTCGGTCATTGGCATAACAGGTTCTTAAAGTGAGACTTGNTGGTCATTGGCAAGTCGGATGCATAACAGGTTCTTAAAGTGAGACTTGCCAGCATAGCGGGGCTGAGAAAGATAGGAGAAGGATGGTGTGGGCCTGCAGAGCCCCCCAAGGCCTGATGCGAGGTCTAGCTTTGAAACACAGAGCGCTGCGGTTTTGGGAGCTTCGAGGTTTACCTGCACTCCACCTAGGCGGGACACCCACACTGGAAATCGGGGCTCAAGGTAGTGATTTCATGAAGTAATCATGGATAATTCCCCCTCGTTCTTCTGAGGGGGGGAAAAATCTCTTACCTGGGCTTGAAGGGAGAGCAGGAAGGTGACACTCAGTACTTACTTTCTAGTGTACACTAGTTGTTACAGATTCTCATTTTGGATTAGGTAAGGAGTAATGTAACAATATGCTTGATTTCACAGCTATGGGTATGCCTACAATCATACCAAGGTACACTAAGGGCCTTATTGGATTTCAAAAAGCAACCCAAATACAAAACCACGTACTTAAACCAACCTCACTGAGTTATTCTTCTAGGTTATTCTACTTTGGAAATTGAAAGCACATTATAAAAATCTTTTGGGCCACACAATAACAGTTAGAAACCACAAAGGAACAGAGCGAACATTAATTTCATTCTACAGAATAATTGCATCAACATGAGGATTTTCTTCAAAATCTGGATTTTTGCTTGAGTTTCCAAATTATTCTATTCAGTGGCTAATAAGGAAGAAATTCACTTTAAATTTGCTATGCCAATAGTAAAACTTAAAATATGCATGAGAAGACACAGTACTCACCACTAAAATGAACAGAAAATATTACTGAACAATCATCTCCAAACCAAAGCTAACAATTTCTAGCATCAGTCAAACTATGTCCAAAACTTCAAAGTCACAGCTGTAACAAGGCAGAACTGGAAGGAGTTGCTGCCTAGTTAGACTGTTCAAAAAACATTAAAAAACAGGATTGTTGTCCATTGATGTGACTTCTTCATAAGAAAAACTTACTTTCAAGTCTAGAAAACAAAAAAACTGCGCTTACTTGTTATTCGTGGGTCCAGTTGCCAAGACATCTGATTGCAACTTTGGGAAAAAGCCTTGCTCATATTTCCCCTGACCAATCTTCATATCAAGTAGGTGTGGGTGGATGGCCGTGTGATCAATCTTCATCAGCCGCTGCTCGATGGACTGGGCTGCAAGTTACATTCACAGGCAAGGAACAGCATTAGGGAGCTACCTGCAGACACGCACTTCAACAACTAAAGCAGTCATTCTCCGATCCCTGAAAGCTAAAAAGTTAAATATTCACTGTTGTGCCTGAAATCTGTCACTTACAAACGTGAGGAAATATCTGCACTGTTATTTTGGTTTTAGTTTCTTTACTGAACACAGTTAGTACTGGAACAAACAAATTAGCAGTTAAACAGGCAGATATTCAAGGGAGCTTAATGGTGACAAGATGCATTGCTAAAGGACAACCCTTTTTTATATATTTTTGACTAGATGCAAACATTTTTAAAGAGCTGTGCAGTCTTCCCCTGCAATTATGTGGTAGGTTTAGATGCTCTTCCTGCAGAATTGAGATTTCTTGCAACAGGAGCAGCTCTCTGTGAGGGCTGAGCATCTCGCTTTGCTCGAGGCATGTTTCTGTGGACAGATGTATAGGGAGCCAAACCTTAAATTCTGCAAACACCACAACTATCAGATCCTCCCGCTGCGAGTAGATACGCTACTACTGGACATCACGTGCTGAAGGGAAATCCTTCTTGGATAGGCTTTCAAAAGCCGTAGGTAACCATAGGTACCTTGCTTAAAAGGCAGGAGGGGTGCCTGCAGGCCTTCCAGGGGCCTCCTAGAAACCTTCACTCCAACAAGATTAATGGAGTTTAGTCATTCACTTCAGTGATGTGAAGAGTTCATCTCAAATCTCTACCAGACCAGAAACAGATCTGTCAGCCTCTTAACACCGAGGCAGACACACTGTGAACAAGAGTGGAAAGGAGGTGTATGATGGAATCAGCATTTAATTAACATCTTGATTATTCCTTTTTTGATAGACCATCCATTAACAGACGGACTCATTCTTTCAGCCTATCACGGGTAGCCAATAAATATGCAAAATGTAGAAGCTAAATTCATTTTTCCATTTGTTAAGAACTACTTAAGAGTCCGTGACCTATTTTATAAATCTGTGATGTGAAAGAAACTGTCAAAATCTACATATATTATCATTAGAAACTCAGAAGCTTTGTATTGCTTTCTTTTGGAGGAAGCTAGAAAGGCTGGGGTAGCATGGGGAGAGAAGGTTTGAAGGACTCCAAAAACATCAGGTTAAACAAACAAGTGCTGGATTGGTGCTCGGTTCAGGTATGTGTGACTGGGAAACGTGAAGGGAAATAGTCATTACTATCAGCTTGCTGCTTCTCACAATACAGCATATGAGGTTCTGGTGCCACAATGTCTACTGAAACTAGGCGTTGCATAGACAGGCGACCTGCAAATTAGAATTGTTTTTAATACAAAAAAATAATCTGTTGCAAGATTTTTTTCACATTACTGCTACATTTGTAGTAAGTAAAATACTTTGAAGGGATGCAAAAAAACAATACGTGACCAAATTCAAGAGTATAATCCCACTGTACTATTTGGAAACAAAATAAACAATTTCATCTTAAGAAACTCAGCTATCATTTGAAAATATTCCCTGTGACCATACTGAAAAATTCTAAATCTTCACTACATACTGTTGTATCTATTGTTGAAGCTACTAAAGATGTCATACAGGATTATGCCTCTGACATTACCCCCTGCTCTGGTCAAATAGGATGGGTCAAGAAAAGTTCACAGGAAGGGAGAAACAAGGTCAGTGCACTAGACCAGGGACTTGTTTCCTCTCTGTGGCGCTGGACCGACAAATAAAGCACAGGAATTGCATTCCTTCCCATTGCACCGGCAACAGGGGTTGTGCGAAACGCAGCTCCGTGGTTTGGTTTCACAGAATCACAGAACGGTTGAGGTGGGAAGGGACCTCTAGAGATCATGCAGTCCAATCCCATTGCTCCAGCAGGGACACCCAAAGCCCGTGGCACAGGGTGGCATCCAGGTGGGGTTTGAAGATCTCCAGAGAAGGAGATTCCATTTCAGAAATGCCACATGGTGTGGGCTACAAAACTTTTATTTTCCCCTCTGTGGAACATCCAGCTTGTGTAATTTCAAAAGTAAGTGTGAACTGAGACCAGATTACAACAGGACAAAACTAAAAGCCAGGAAGTATTTTTACTATTGAGTCATCTCAATATTAAAAAAAAAAGTTTTGGGGAGGGTGATAAATTCTTTTCAGTAGTGGCCAGTGGCAGAACAAGAGGAAATGGCCACAAACTGAAACACCAAAAGTTCCACAGGAACTTAAGGAAAAATTTTTTGACAGTGAGGGTGACAGAGCACTGGAACAGGCTGCCCAGAGAGGTTGTGGAGTCTCCTTCTCTGGAGATCTTCAAGACCCGCTTGGATGCAGCCCTGTGCCACGTGCTCTAGGTGGCCCTGCGTGTGCAGGGGGGTTGGACTAGATGACCTCTAGAGGTCCCTTCCAACCTTAGGCATTCTATGATTCTATGATTCTATAATTTCTCTTCCTTGAAGTCTTTTAAACTCTATTTGGGGATTCAGTAGTTATTCATGATAACAAGCAACATAATCAGACCCTAAAACAAGAGCATATTTCTTTTCCAGACACCAGTTATTGATCTCACTGAAGAAATTGTGACTTGGGTTGTGCAAGATGTCAATCTACAAAGCCATTTTGATTTTTGAAAACTTTGCCTTCATTTGGTTTGTTTTTATTAAAGGCATCAACTCAAGAGAGCTTAAACAACAGGGTGAAGGGTTCTCTCTACTTTTAGCTGTGAAAAGAATAGTGACATTTTACCTAGACGAAATAAGGTCACTGCTAAGTACTTACGAGGTAACTCTATGACCTCCTCGCTCGCTGCAATGCTCAGATGACTGAAAAACTATATTTCTTTGTAGCTGACATTGTACTTTTGAATATTTTATTAGTCCAGACGAACATACCTGCTTCTTTTAATGTGGTGCACTTCTGGTAGTTGGATGTCCGCAGTGCGGGGGCCCTTACATTATATAGCCTTATTTTCTCAATTCGGGAATCAAACACTCGCAGAAAAGGGTCCTTCTCTTCCCACTGAGAGATTATTTTATTATCTATAAAGGTTGCAAACATCTGTGTTTCAATGAAGTGAGAGAGGAATGGGAGGTAAGGCTCAGGTTGGTCCGAAAGGAAGGAAGCCTGAAATACAGAAGAGTTGATTAGTACCACATCTCCTCTTTACTTCAGTCTAAAAGCCTTCCTATGGGAGAAAGCAGATGCAACAGCTAATGGCCAAGTTTGGACAAGGCTTCCCCGCAACAACAGAACTTTTTGTGGGGACAGCAGGACCTCCTGCGTCATCCCTTCAGTCATGGTGGTGAGAAGTAAGTGGCTAGGGAAGGACTTTGTGATCACTACAATAAAGGGAATATGGATATATGGAAGCAGTTCATGAACTGCCAGAGAGGTAGAGCAGCTACTGGGCATAGGAGGGCAACTGCCTGTGGCAGACCACCACCACACACGTCCTCTTGGAACCTCTGCTCTCCTCGCCCTTGGTTGGAACTGGATTCCCTATTCAGATATCAGAGTAAACAATGCTCTCCAGCTACTGCTCCTTTCTAAGAGGGGCAGTTAATCATGAAATTCCAATTTAAAAAAACAAGAGTGCCTAAATCTACCTGATCTTAGAAAACCCTACCCTTAGAAGCCCATGTTAATGTAGAAATGCTAGGAGAGATTATTAGACAACCTCCTGTTCTTGAATACAACAGTGTTCAACACTTGACTACAATCAAACAAAAAAGCCACAGTAGTGTTATTTGATCAAAAACCACCAGAAATCAATATTTAGCCTGTTCCCTAATGCTTTTCCTCTGCATATTCTCGTTAGAGCAGGTTTTGCATCTAAAAAAGGCTCTGGTCAGGAGCGCTATTACTTTGAGAAGACACTGAGAAAAAATAATTGTGCAGGCTTCAGTATATTTCTCTTTGCTTTTGTGGGTCTATAGACTACTCCTTTCCCCACTTCTAATCTCATCTTGCATGTCACTCTTCTGTACACACTATGATACAGCCATAACAGTCAGCTTCTCGTGTAATGAGGTGCTTGCCCTCTAGGAGGGAATGCTACACATTAATGAAATGCTAAGCTCTATTGTGAGATTAGGAAATGAGAAACGTGAAAAACTGATTTATTTTTTGTCTTGTGTCTGAATCTCTCCTGTCAGTGAAGAAAGAAAAAAAAGACCCTTTCTATTTCTACCTTTCCACCAAAACTACAGTTAAAGCTGGCTACTCTGTGTGTGTACTCCGTTCATGCTGGTCAGGATGGCTCTGGACATTTCATTTCAGTGGGTGTATTCCAGTTTACTTTTTCAGAAGGATCTAGTCCTAAGTAGTGAGAACAGACAAATCTGTCTGACAGGTAGATGAGGAACAGAGAATTAAAGTGCACCTAGACAACAGATACATGATACAGTTATTCTCTCCCCACTGGCCTCGAAAACCCTTTCAGATGGAGGAAAAAAATAAGTAAATAAAAGACACAGTTATTTTTACTTTGTCAAAGTTTTGCATTTGTTCCCTGTTTGTCAGCCAGGACTCCATATCGGGTGCAGCTTGAATGACAAAAGCCTCGTAGTCTGCAAACATTTGTGTGAAGCGGTTGGCAAAAACCTCCCGAAGCTGCACGTTGAGTTTGTAGTCCCTCAGCTCCAGCTCCTCACACTGCAGCTTCGTGTCCCTTTCCTTGTCCACCAGCGGAGCAGTGATGGTCATTTTTTCTACCGTGACACCCGTCCTCTTGGCTAGAGCTTGCAGGCGGGCAATTGTTTCGTTGCCTTTTAGCAACTCGTACATGTTGATCGCATTGCTGGGGATGTTCCCGTTCTTTTTGTCATTCACCAAGTCATTGAGAACCAAGTTCTTGAGTTTGGTGGCACTTTCGCTGCAGTGCAGGTTACCTTCTGGGGGGATCCCAAACTGCAGGAGAACCTCAGAGATCTCCTGGATGAATTCCAGTTTGTTGGGGAACTGCGGGAATTCTTCTGGCAGTTCTATGAAATGGTTATCAATATCCACAAAGCACAAGTTTGCCTGAAATACAAAGAAAAAATACTTTCAGATACGACACTTCATGCTACAGAGACTGGATATCCCCTCCTGGAACAGCCACAGGTGCAACTGCAGGAAGGATGCACAGTACCATTTTGCAGCCCATGCAAACACTACCTGTGCATTTCACTGCATCCCAAGGCTGTTTATTTTACCAGGGAGCAGCTCAGCTGCAACAAACCTCTGCAGCAGATCTACCAAGGAATACGATGGCCAGTGAGGAAGATGATGCCACTGGGAGCAAAGCCAAAAAAAAAAAAAAAAAAAAAAAAAA
>VWPW01012838.1:52633-116076 GCA_013389825.1 Crypturellus undulatus
GTCCACGGGAAGAAAAGCAAAAAAAAAAAAAAAAAAAAAAAAAAAGTCCCATGCACATCCTCTGGGACCATGTCTGAGTATAGTTTGGCCATTGGAGGCCAAATCTTATTTTCTTCTCTCCATCCTCCTTCCAAGGAGACTGCTACTCTTGGAGAATCCTCTGCCTGAGATTTAAACCGAGTGCTCCTCGACAGCTTTTCTATGCATGGAAATAGATTTCAGTCATAACATTAAACCCAAATGGAAGTATGAATATAGCAGAGAAGATAATTTTACTACAAACGTGTCCACGGGGGGAGGGAAGGAGCTTGTATATATATATTAATTACATTGCAAACGCACCCTCAGGATCTTCTGAACGGCAGCTTCTATCTGAAATTCGCATGCTGAGCGCACTGTGCTGAACATCACCTTAAATCAGGGCTCCGGAGGGTTTAACCTGGCGCCAAGCAGGAGCCACAGGTCCCTGTGGGGCAGCAGGTCCCCATGGGGCAGCTGCCTGTGCCCACGCTCTGATTCCCCTGCCCTGAGCTCCCAGCAGAACCGACTGCGCAGCGGGGAAAGGACCGTTCCCCCTTTCTGAAGGGACTGACTTTCAGGTAAGGGGATTTATTCCCACAACAAGCACAGTTATAAGATTTTGGACATTTCAGGACACGTTCAGGACATGTTTTGACCTTAATTACATTTCAGAGATCCTTTAGAGGTTGTTAGGATTCATTTGACCACGTAAAAGTGTCCCTTCAGCTCCTTTTTCTATAATAAATTTGAAGCATACAAATAAAATCATTTCTTTGTACAAAACAATTTGCTTTGCTTAACATACTAAAGAGTCATGGTATGCACTGGTGCTGTTGTTTAGCTCAGGGACCATCGTCTTATCCATCAATATCTCATTTCAAAGGCTTTTTCATTTCAGTTCTGCATATCATTTACAAAATTTGAAAAATGAGATTTCGATTCAGAAAACCCTCAGGGAATTGGTCTCACTTCTCTCTTCAAAAACAGCTGATGATTAAAGTTAATGCAAAGTGATTAGTAACCTTAAGACAGCATGATGGGCAGTTGCTAGAATGTGTATCTCTAGCATACAAATGGTTTATATCTAGACCAAGAGCTTGAAAAGTTCACCCTGGCCTGAACCACAAAGCAATGCTTAACAGAGCCGTGCTTCATCACTGCTTGTTTGTTAATGGATTTTCTATTTTTTATTGTGTATAGGAATGCGATAATCTAGATCTTCCCTGCTCAACATCCCTTCTTGCCCTCTCACACAGCAATCTGAACTGCAGTTTTCATAAATGCTGGGTTGGTATTTTTCCACTCATTTGTTAAACATTGTAACAGCTTCTTCTTCCACTATTACTCTTCTCTCACTGGGGATATTTAATTTGTTATTCCAGCAAAAACCCATCACATTAGAATTTTAATTTAAGAAAAATGACAGCTTAATCTACTAAGTAAAAGCATATGACTAATAACTTTAAAAAAATACATGGTAATTACGTAAGATTAGCATAGTTACTGAAAAGCATAGCTAGATACCCATTTCATTTCAAAGCCATTACAAATTTAGCATGATCGGGGCATTACACCAAAATGCTAAGACTTGACTTGCTCTGCAACATGCCATGTGGGCCAAGGATCAGTCAGTCACCTCTGCCTCACACATGAAACAGATCTCCACTAGAAAAGAAGCTATCCTCAGCCTCTGTGTGGATTTCTCCACTGCCTTGTATGAGTTCACGCAGAAACAGCCTTCCTGCTTGGCTCCTCACTGCCTGTCTCTGGGAGGATCGCCCGCTCCCAAGCCTTGGGAGCAGCTTGGCACGGAGCCTGCCTCAGCAGGGCTGCAGTGGCTAGACATTATGGTGGCACAAACAGTCACTCCAGGGATTTCCATGGATTTTTAAGAGGAAATCCACCTTAAAGTTACCAACATGCTCAACAATGGGCAGTTTTTGTACAAATGTAAGTCGAGTTTCTCCAAAGCCAGGCTGCTGCCCTCATGACAGACCCAGGTGCAGTGAGAACACTGGATCATCCATNATGGATTTTAAGAGGAAACCCACCTTAAAGTTACCAACATGCTCGACAAAGTTTTTGTACAAATGTAAGTTGAGCTTCTCCAAAGCCAGGCTGCTGCCCTCATGACAGACCCAGGTGCAGTGAGAACACTGGATCATCCATGGGGTTGTAGGGATGAAAAGGACTCGGCATGCTTCTCACTGGCAAGGCGGGGACAGGCTCCAAATCAAACCCTCTAACAAGAATACCACAAGTCCAGCTTTCCCAAAGACAATTCCCAAATGAAATATCCTCTAGTCCTCTGCTAATAGGGCTGTGACACCAACGAAGAATAACAAAGCATGGTGAAGCGTGTGATGGACAGAAAGCAGAGAAGCATTTAATGACCCAGGAGGAAGCATTTAGAAGTCAATAAAACTAGTAGCACTCACTAACTCCAGAAACACACCCAGGAATGCTGCAGGGATGTTGCTCCCTCCCTCCTTCCCACTGGAAAACACCATAGCGCAGAGCTTCAAGCAGATTCATCAGTGGCAGGGAAGCTTGGTAACACAGGACATGGCACTTTCCAGCGGCGACTGGCATAAATACCAGTGACAGTGGCACTTTGGGGCAGGAAGAGCACAGGCTGAGCCCCGCGGGCAGGACCTACCTCCTGGGGGAGCTCCAGCTTGGAGCGGTCCGTTCCCTCCTTGGACTGCAGGCCCATCAGGTAGGGTACGGGAGCGTCCAAGAAGTGCAGGAGAGACGCGGGGAGGATGGGGACGTACACGTGCTGCCACTGGAAGGGGAACAGGAGCGTGGTGATGCCTTCCGCCACCGTCATCAGCCGCTGGTAATCTGAAGAGAGAGGAGAGAGTGAGGCAGCTCCTGGGTGGCACGTTGCAGAGCTGGCCCGGGAGGACATCTGTGCCCGAACAAGGCAGAAAGCAGGCTCACATGGCAGGGTTCTGAAAACCAGGCAGCAATGCCAGATACAGAAGCCTTCAAATAGAAATAGGAGCCTAAAACACTGTTTAACGCACCAAAACTTATTATCCCCCTGAATGAAACCGCCAAATACAGACATTCATATCTTAACTAGGTGTGTTCTGACACTAAATTCATTTACTGAAAGGAAGCCAAAGCCTCTCTCTATGCTACAGATAATACTGATTCTATAAAAAGCACATATATTTACAAGGGAAAAGGAAGAAACTTTTCTCCTTGATCTTACCTGTCTATCTCTACACTACACTTGCTACTGCTTCTAAGGCTGAGTGCTGATGCTTAGCAGCTGAGTGCTATTTTTCCGACAGAGACATCTTGCTTGCATGTTAGCAGAAGCTTCTAGTCACTAAGTGCACAAAAGCACCTTTATTTAAACAACAACAACAAAAACCCTAACAAAAATTCAGTTTTCATAAAAATATTCTCTATAGCATGCTTGTATCACAATATCTTCTCTAATTTGTATTTAATCAATTTATTTGTTACTTTATACTGCTTCTGACTCAAGTAAATGCATTGTGCATTTTCTTTTAAATTAAAATTTAATTAGGTCCAACTGAGGCAAAAGAGTATTTTGGAGGTGAATAAGGGTGAAGTATTTCTCAGGCATTCAGCTGTCCTGATGTAAACTTTCAGCTGGCACATCGCCAACACCACTGCCTATTTTTTAATATAAATGAAAGAATCCTCATTTAAGAACACGGTAAAAATCACACATTCCTATTAAAGAGATGGTCATCCTCATGGTAAATCTCAGCTGACGGACAATCTATCACCAGACACGTAATGACCACTGGGTCTTGCAAGCTGTAATGAACCTGAAACCAGACATTTGCTTCTGTTCCCTATTATAAGCAGCCTACGCATCACACCACCATCTTCCCCATAGTTTCTAAGAACACAAAAGTACTTTAAACACAATTCCTTGGGAATCTGGACTTAACCGGGAGGCAGCAGCATGCCCCATTTAATGGTAAAGGTTGGAGACACGAAAACTGAAGTGCAAATGTTCTTAAAGCACTTTGTGACTGCGCAAGATATATTGCACAGACAAGAGCTGAGGTGAGTTCCGACTCCGCTCTGGGGGCTGGCTGCTTGTGAAAGATATTCTCTACTCTTCACAAAGAGTTCCTACATTCCCCTTCAGGGCACAGGTATCCAATCTGTAACCTGCCAGGCAGATTGGGCAGTTCCCACTGTGGCTAGCCACAGAAATTGAAGTGCTCATCAAAGATGGACAAACCTCAAGAGATTTGGCTTGAGCAAGCAAAAGGTTTTCCACCGTCACACAGGCCTGACTCACATCCCTGCTCATACCCGGGGCATTTCCCATCTCTTCCAGTCCCCCATGAAATTACACACAGGAACACCCAGGTCTCGAGCGAGGCACGAGCCTCTTCCCTAGCTCCCAGCCGGCTTGCAAGCTGCTGGGGCTCAGCCTGGCCATTCCCCTTTCCCGAAGGAGGCAGTCTGACATTCCAGCAGCACCGGAGGCAGGGAAGTGCTGCTGTCCGGGACGGCCCCGCTTCCAGGAGGGCACTGGGATGCACTTGGGTACGGACGCAAGCTGGAGCACCAATCTGCACAACCCTCCTCCTCGGGGCTGGCCCCTCTCTGCAGACGCCCTGCCCGGCACTGATCTAGGGCAGCTGGCAGGGCAGAAACACCTTCCATCCCGCCTCGCTAACAGCTACTCGCTCAATCTTAAAAATGATTTTTCACACATACATGCTATTCTCAAGGGTACAACTCAAAACGCTTTCTAGCTACTGATTTTACACCAGTAATTTATGGATCTCTCCCCATGAAATGATGCATAATTATACACATCCATTGGTGTAGCTCGCTGAGGATAATTTATACAAAATCAGCCTTCAGTAAATACCTACTCGTGAAACGTAGTGGATTTGGGAATTATGACATTAGGTAATCATTTCAGGATTTTGTGAGCTCCAGAAATTAAAAAACAAAAATACAAAAAATATGCATTAGTATGTATAAGGCAAGGTTTCAAAGTCTATTTTGATCCCATGGTCATGTGAAATGCCACATCTTTGCAAAAAGACTGCAAATATCCTTTTGAGAAAGGCTCTCTACTAATAAATTCAATACTGCAAATGGGAGCTCGTTTTTTTGGGTGCTATTGATAAAAGAGTTAACATGTTCATTAGCACAAGTTTTATCACCAGCTTAGTGGGAGGAAAATAATTAAAGATGACCATATTATTAGGCTAATAGTTACCACGTAGGAACACTTGCTAACGATGAGCAGAGATAAAAAACCAATCTCTTTCTTCTGGTGGAGGGAAGGAAGTCCTCTAGAAAAGCAACACCTGGAAATGGTTCATTTGATATTTCTTTGACCGAGTAATAAATCCTAGTTACTTGGTGTTTAATTTCAAGCCTGTACAAGGTTGGACATCTCCTCTTAAATTTCCCTGTCAGGAACAAAGTCCTTTTTAATAGACAGATGCTTGTACTCGTCAACATTTTTGGGAAGTTTACATGGTTAGTGAAGACAACGTGGAAAGAAGAGAAA
Organism: Crypturellus undulatus; assembly: GCA_013389825.1. Lineage (NCBI taxonomy): Eukaryota > Metazoa > Chordata > Aves > Tinamiformes > Tinamidae > Crypturellus > Crypturellus undulatus. Next base: position 58,191 of record VWPW01012838.1, read on the forward strand.
GATGAATCTATTTTCCCCAAGTCAGAGAAATAAATAGCAGGGAAGAAAAAAAAAAAGAAAGAAAAAAAAGAGGAAAAAATGCAAAGAGAAGCAAAACTTCACTGTACACACAGTGCACGGTAGTGTCAAGGTGGAGAACTTCCAAATGCCATCCCACCATCACTACTAGTGTTCAACAATACTCTCCAGCTATCAGGAAAGTTTAGTCTATTATGAGTGGCAACCCAGCTGGGAAAGTCACCTCTCCTCTCACTCCGACCTTTAGAACTAGGATAGCTGGTAGAGAGTATTCACCAGTGTAGGAAGCGTATTTTGAGAAAGGCTTTCTGCTTGGGCAGAGCACACCACAGTCCCCCTTCCCATCCATCTACCTGGCGACAGGAAACAGCTGGGAAAGGTATGAAAAGTAAAAACACCCTTTGGATGTTGTGCAGGAAGAGTCATGCACTCACAGGGATAAAAGACTCAACATGCAGCACAAGGCCCAAAATCCAAAATCCTTGGTGATTTCTACACCAGCAGGAATGACTATTTTGGGCTGGAAAAGCAACAGTTTAGCATTTGAACCTCAACTCCCTGTAAATGTTTTTGTGTATGGGGACGGTGCTTGACAAATATTTGGTCCTGATGTCGATTTGTTGTAATACGGTAACAGTCAGTTTGATATTACAGCAGACACTGTGCATACAGAAATGCCATTCTGCCAAAGAGCTTGCTGTCCAAACACGAAAGACCAAGACTGTATCAATAACAACAATAATAACCTCTCATTTCCTTTTACAGATTGGAAACACAAGCTCCAAGATGTTAAGTAATTCATGAAACCCGAAGGAAAAATTGCTTTTCATCTTACACAGAGAAGTCTGGTATCTCCAAATCCTTCCCATACCACAGTAAACAAATCAAGATATTTTGAGAAGAGAAAGAAAATATCCATGCTATCTCTGCCAACACCTGCCTTGCTTAAGTGCAACTCTCCCCCAAATGTTCAGATATTTGTTCAAATGAACATGCGACTTATGTCATAGTCAAACAGAAGCTTCACCTTCTCAGCTATCTAAGTACAGGGTTTTCTGAGTACACTGCATGCGTAGAAAAGAGTACACAATCACTCATTCAAACAGGAAACTTTGATTTTGCTGCAACCAGGACACTGCTACTCTCATTTCTCATTTCTGATTAAAGATCAATCTGGCAGTTTTCCCAACTATTGCAGCTGTGTTGAGCAGCACAGCAGGTGTCTGAATCTGGATCTTCCAAACACAATCAGATGCTTTAAAAGTAGGCCCTGTTTCCTCTTTCCCTTTTAAAAGCAATTTGCAAGTACTTGAAAGGATGAGTTTCCCAGACACCACTTAATTTTCTCCATTGATCTTGAACATGTATAAATGATAGCAGCAACTTTGTAAAGCCCCATGCTCAAAGACGTGTCCTGGAAGATGATGCTTAGAGCATGTACACAGATAGCGCCTCTAAATAGTAGTTTAAAATAGGGACAAACAAAATCAATGGACCCTAATAAATAAGAGCTACATGTTCACAGGGAAACATCTCAATCATCATTAAAGCATTCCCGTAACTGGAAGTCTTTCCATGTGCTACATTTTGAGTCAAAATACTATAAAAATATGTAGGTTGAGCGCTGTTCAACAGCTACTTTCTCTATGGATTTGTTAAGCTAGGTATATTGAGAAAACTGGAAAACAAAAAATTATATTTTGCTTTGTACTCAGAGCACGATTAAGAGGGTGCATAACCACAACCAGTCCAGCAGTTGGGACCCCCGTCTTGTGGCTTAGCACCTGCTGACGAGTAACCGTTACACCTTGCACACCAAAAGGGCAATCNAGTCAAAATGCTATAAAAATATGTAGGTTGAGCGCTGCTCAACAGCTACTTTCTCTACTAAGATATGGATTTGTTAAGCTAGGTATATTGCGAAAACTGGAAAACAAAAATTTATATTTTGCTTTGTACTCAGAGCACAATTAAGAGGGTGCACAACCACAACCAGTCCAGCAGTTGGGAGCCCCGTCTTGTGGCTTAGCACCTGCTGACGAGTAACCGTTACACCTTGCACACCAAAAGGGCAATCTGAAATTGACTTCCAAGACACAAAGTCTACATGAAAGCAAAGTCTGAAAAATCAGATATCAGTAGATCCAGAGGAGCAACACACATGTATCTTACAGACTTCAAGAGGCTGCAGAAACCTCTCCAGGCCTTTTGTATCTGCTCTGCAGCTGGGCAACTGGGTGACCAACAAGTCCAACCAGGTGATTTCCACCGACCGGGATGGAGATGTTCAAAGAAAACCCACGATGTCTCCAGGACATGCTCATTCCCTGCAGGAATCCCCTCGCTTCAGCACTGCTTTTTGGGGAGCTGCGAGCCGCAGGCTGCCGTGGTAGGAGAGGGGACACAGCACGTGCACTGCTAGATAAAAGCAGAACAGCAATTTATGCAAATCTGAATATACATTTTATTTTAAGCTAACGGCATGATCAAGGCAAGCATGAGTCTAATTGCCCGAACTAGGAATTAGCTTCTCAAACTGTGGGTCAGCTCTGCCCTGGGGCCAATACTTGCTGAAACCATTTCTTGCCATTTCCCCCCTCCTTGGCAAATGCTTAATGGAAAAAAAAAATCACTTCCACTTCTGTAAATTTCCATTTATATGATTTATCTGTGTCACAACCTGCCATCAGCGGTTCAGCATAAATTAATATACAAGCAAGAGCCACCCTAAGAACAAATTCACAGGAAAACTCAAATTAGCTCCCATTACTGACATGGTTAAATCTCTGAGAGACGGGCAAGCGTCTGTGAGAAGCTCCCAGAAAGGCAGTGGGCAAGATACGGGGCACGAGGACGAGCTCTCACAGCTCAGGTCTCTTCTTCATATCCCCCGCGGTGGATGGGGCCTCCCAAGGACAGGGATGGGAAGGGCACAGCCTCTCTCCTCGCTGCAAGCCAGGCACCAAAACAGCTCCTGTTCCTGCTGTTATTCCAGGGAAAAAAAAAAAAAAAAGACAAAAAAAGAAAGGAAAAAAGCCCCACAACACCAGACTTCTTTCCCGAAATAAATGCACCATAATCAGGTAGTGACTTTGTTTGGGACCACTTTTCATTTCCTTGGCATTTGCCATGCTTGGGAATGCAAAGGCTTAGTCTTCCTGCTCGCAAAAGATAAAGATGTTTTTATAATAGAAAAATCACAACATACAGTAAAAGAAGAGGTGATGGAGCGTGTGTCATTACAAAAGCATTGCCAAGCTTGCTCTGTACCTCAATATTGAGACAAGCAGGAATTTTCAACTGCTTTAAAAAGCTCAATTTTCCAGGCCATATTGACTCATCTAACAAAATAAATATTAAAAAGAAAACTGGCTTTGCTTTTTCGCTTAAGTTGAAAGCCAAGATGATATTTGGTTCCTCAATTACTTTATCCAATTCCTTGTCTCCTTTCCAAGAGCAAGCACTGCAGTCTCCTGTGGCCATGGCACCACTGGGGACTCAAACACCAGTCCCCATCACCGCATACCAGCATTTTGTCCCCACATAGCTCGTCCAGTCTCAGTTCTGCAATATATTCTAATATATTTTTATAAATACATGTTTGGACTGCAGCTACTTAAATAACGAGCGGTGGAGAATACAGGTTTTCTGCATAGCTGTTGGGTGTAAAAATGCTCTAACAGGTAAACACAGCATGTATATATTTTGTTAAAAAAAAAAAAAAAAAAGAAAAAAAGAAAAAAATCAAATGAACAATCGTCCCCCAAACCTTCCCCTATAAGACACTGCAAAAGTAAGATCTTCCACCTACCAACTTTTTCTAGGCCAAAACTATATATGCAGAGTCATTGCTGTTATAATTCCTAAGCTTAAAAATAATGCAAAGAATATCCCAATCTTTGAGGTGCAATTACTCAAGCCCTTTGAAAAACAGCTTGGGAAACGCTCAACATCTTAATGAGTAGAAACCGCCTAAGCTGTAAGAAGTTTATCTTTGGCTCATCCACATGTCCTCTCTCATGTTTAAATCCCTGGAAAGGCCGACACACAAGGCGGATTGACGAGGTTTCCGCAGTGCCCGCAGTTTAATTCCTCTCCCTCCAGCAGACATCTCGCGCCAGCAGCGTTTTGCTACCGCTCCTTGGGAAACCGCAGCGGCTATCGCGCAACGTTATTAACTTGGGACCTGCCGGAAGCCCAGACATTCAGTGTGTTATTACATTCCCTCCAGCCACACGGGAAACTCGCGCTCTTGATAAAACAAAAAGCTCTTGGAAAAGTATTAATTTCTAGGGATTGAATAAACTGTAATGAAACTACAGCAGCAGCTCTGGCGTGTAAAGGAGCTGCAGCACAAGCGTGCACGATGCGGCCTGCCCAGATGCAACAAGCCCGAGTCTCTGCACCGACTCTTTCTGTTCTACCGAGCCTATCGTGATCTTTGTGCCCTTCCTCTAAAAGGTACAGGAAGACATCGGAATCCCAGTGTTAATTTGTTAAATTTTGTGAGGTGGAGTCTGAGAGGCTGCAGTGCAAACGCAACCTGAATAAACGTGCGCGGGGAGAGAAGGCTGGAGGGAAAGCCCCAATCTTCCCTCTCCTTGGTTTTCAGAGGTCCCATGTTAAAAATTTGGCCCAGTTTAAGTTAGCAGTGTTCTCAGGAAGCGGGGAACCTGAAGTCTTGAAGAATAACCTGAAGAAATTCTATTTCAGCCACGGCTTCCTTCATCAGCTCTGCAGGCCCACGGCAGCGCTTACAGCAGTCTGTTGCACCTACCTACCCAAACCCACTTTGACCCACTCCACATCGCTTCCAATACTTATTTTTTGAGTCTTGTCATTCCAAGGGCAAGCACAGATCCCTGACAGTTACCAAGCTACCCTCTCCTTACTTCCCAAGTTTTGCCCAAGCGTTGCCACAGCACAGTTTCCCATTCCCAAGCAACCCAGCTGCTTCCTATCTTTGCTCTGAAATTCTTTGGTCACAGCAGCTTTCACACTGGAAGGACACAATTATCTCCACCGGCAGTTCCCGAATTGCGGTTTCCAAAGCCACAGCAAAAGCTCTGCAGCAGCAGACTCTGCTTTAAGGTTTCAACCGCAAGCTTGAGACAAATTGAGGATTAAGGTAGTCGCCTGCAGTCCAAAAAGTTTGGGAATTGAGTAGCTTGAAGAAGAAACAAAATGAAATTCATCTTTCTCTTGAATTAACCTCTTCAACCCCACGCGTGACTGTCACAGCTGCTAAGCAAAATCACAGCCCACTGCAACCCCTACATTGCCCCTGTGATGGATGGGGTGCAACTCACCCACAAAATGCATTCTCTGCCCCCTCAAAAAAGCAACTACTGAAGTTGGCTGCAGCAGCTGTGATGGAAATAGCAGGGCCAAGTGGTCCTGCGCTGTGGACCACTTTTAAAAAAATATTTTATTTAAAAAAAAAAAAAAAAAGCATTTTTGGCAAGCTTGAATGAAAAGCTTCCTTCCATTTGGGTTCAGAGAACTATGAAAAAGGTTATTATTTGCCCCCCACACATAAACGTTATTAGCAGCTCTGACTGACATTGTTCACTGAGCTGAAGCAGGCCTTGGTACAAGGCTCTTACTCCTTGAGGGGCAATCCCAGCATTTCGGCAAATGCTGCCTTGGACATAACACTGCTGCTTGCCTGAAATTGCACCCTGTGGACTCACAACCATCGCTAATCTCTGAGTTTGGAAGGTCACAGTAAGGCTGGACTGCACTCAGAAAAGTCACAGCTTATTCACCCTCTTCACTCCGGGAAGGGAAGGACAGGCAAATCTGCAGGTTTGATCTCATTCATGACTTTGCAGTGAGAGATATTCAAGCCAAAAACCCGCATTCAGCTTTTACCTTGAAAAAATCTGGAATTAAGAAAATGCCCATGGTGGACCTGGTCAGAGCTCCAAGACGAGATTTCAGCAGTATCCAGCTAGTTATAAATTAAGTAGGAAAAGAGCTTTTTGTTCTCTCTTTCAGGCATCACAAAATGACATTTAAAAGAAGGGCACAATTAAGCAAGCACTCAGCTATCAGGATATGCCAATACTGAAGCTTTGCACTTGACCTCCATTCTGCAGTTTTCACCCTTGGGAAGGAGCATTAAATGCGATTTACATAATAACAGTATTTCCCCGATACATCTAAATGTATGTTTGCCTCATGTTCCATCAAGATGCATCCAAATTAGATAAGGAGGTAAAGGTCAGGTCAAGGATGCCTCTAGATTCTTAAATAGAAGGAGAGGAAAAAGAATATTGGATTTTTGGATGGAGGAAGCTAATTCTCACTATCATGTTTTTGGGTTTTTTTGAAACATTTTTAAAAAAATACAGAATAAAAATGAAAACAATTTATCTCTTATATTATAGCCAATAATCAGAAGAAAACATTTACTTAACTAATTTCTGGCAGCACTTTGAAAGTGAAATCAAAATTATTTAGTGGATACACTGTATTATTTTCAAGGTCTTTTATAAAAATAATGCCTATCAAGGTTGCTCTCCGCCTGCATAGGATATCACTAAAGAATAATCCAACAAGCAGGATTTTTTTCACTAATGCAACCAGCTTACGCAAAACACTTCTAGTTTCCAGCGAGCCTGCTACCAAGGACAGTGTGGGAAGGACTGGTGGGGATGGGGAGGCGTTTTGACAGCACCGCTGCTGGTGGAGAACCCCGGCGCCAAGTGGCAAAGGCAGCAAAAAGAAATCAGAATAAGAGGTAAGTGCGTGCGCACACACACACAAACACACACACATGCACACACACACACACAGACACCCGTTGAAGCGGGTGGAAAATCAGCCTGGATAAGTGGACAGTAGGATTTCTGCTCACACTTCCAGCTGAGAACAGAGCCAGCCTTTCATTTCTGGTTCTTGAAAGGCAATTCCCGCAGCGTGGAGAGCGCTCTACAAAGAGCAGCCCATGCTTTGAATCCAGTCACTTGCAGAAGGGCAAGGCTCCTTCCACCTCCCTCAGCATTTTTCCATTCTCAGTCTTTTATTCATCGGTATCATCACTACACACGCTTACTGATTTCTCTTTTCATATGACAAACGCAAACGCTTTCAAGCCTGAGGATCACCATCCATACTCGTTTTAGGAGACTTCCCATCCTCTTTTTCCTCTCCACCTCGAGCTGTCTGACATCTGAGACGTTGCTTGAACCAGACATTCTGGAGAAGCTGGGGGATTCCACATCTTCTGTTTTGTTTATTAAAACACATGCAGTTCCTGGCTTTTTATCCTCCATGTTAGTCTTAAGGAATTTCCCCTTTTTTTACCCAGGGCTTGCATTAGTAATTTTGAAGTCAGTATCCCAGAAGATATTTCAAAACCCCTGTAATTAGGATAGCACCCAGTGGACTCTGAGGAAGCTCTGAAAGCGTGGGCAATCCCCTGGATGTCCACACAAAACTGGAGCCTGCCTTGCTCCATCTCTCGGGTGGCTGGTATTGCAGCGGCTGCAGCACACGCCCTCCCGCTCCTAAATAGCACAAGGGCCAGATTTGCAACCACCATCGACATGAAAGAAAGAGTTAATAGAAGGACTAAACTTCAAAACGTGCCCAGGATGAACGCCGGATTCCCAAAACTTTGGGAATTTGTATTATTATAGAAAAACACTCAAGATTTAGTCCTCCTCAAGTTAGACTGGAGAGGGATGGCTTATCTATCTCCAGTCAGCTCCCGCACAGCACAGAAAACTCTGGCCTTCAAGCAGTAATAAATAAGTAATATTCATGCCAGCACACATGACAAAGAAATTCTCCTTGAAATTCAAAATGCTGCTGAAAGTGGAAAAAGAAAGTAGAATATTTTCTGCAAGATGTATTACTTCACGCTGGTATTTCTTGCAGAAGATAGGATTAGTTTCATGCTGTCTTGCAGCATGATCAAGGGCAATGTAAGGATGATAATTAACAGAATTCTATTGCCAACTGTCAGAAGTGATAAATACGATGCATAATTAAACAAGTGGCACCTAGATTGCCTGGAGGAAACAATCATTGTTTTTCTTAGGACAGACCCATTTCTCTCCCATTTCTGCCATTACATTATTGCCTTTCACAAACCCACTGCCAGCACCCAGGAGCTCTGCAGAAGCTCCTGCCAGGGCAGCTGCAGAGATGCTGCCCCGACGGCGCGAGAAGCGCGAGCCGCGGCGCAGGGCCCACCTTGGGAGTAGAGCAGGATCTGCATCTCCAGGAGAACGCACGTGAACACTTGCACGAGGTTCTCCAAGCCCAGCAGCTCGAAGACCTCCCGCAGCGGGTAGTCGGACAGCGGGAGCTCGTTGGGACCGGGCCTCTGGCAAACGATGGGCTCGTAAACGCCGTAGAACTTGAGCGACCTGCCCGGCGGCGGCAGGGGCACCTCGTACAGGATGTTGTGGATGTAGCTCTCGAGGGGCAGAGGCGGCGGCTGCTGGGAGGTCACGGCCTTGTAGAGCTGGATCAGGAACTTCTTGCAGGCCTGCATGAAGGGCAGCGGGGTGATGAGGCAGATGCACTTGGACACGTACAGCAGGTCCCGGCTAATGTCATAGGAGTTGTAGCGCTGGAGCTTGGCGAGGGATGTGGCGTCGCCCTCGTCGCTGCTGCTGGCCAGCGAGTCCATGCTGCACGAGGACGAGGCGCAGACGCTGCTGTACTGCTCCGCGTTGTGCATCTGGTAGAGCGTCTGCATGGCCGTGCAGATCTGCTTGCTCGTGACCTCCTCGTAGAAGGTGAGCACGAAGCCGTACGTGCGGGAGCCGTCCTCCCGCGTGATGAGGAAGGAGTGCAGCTGCGGGTCCCTGTTGTCCGCCTGCGTGCGGAAGGACAGCCCTTTGGGCATGCACAGCTACGGGGAGAGGAGAAGAGAGGAAATCATTGCAGCGACCATTTTATCGTCAGAATTTTTAATATACTGACACGTTCTTTCCTGCTGCAACAAGTTATTTAACACTGTTATTCACAGTTCCACCTGAAAATAGGCCTGAGGACCAACAGTCTGGAACCAGCACTGCTTAAAAAAAGAGAGTGTCACGACAGGGAGTTAAGTCCCTGTGAACCTACCTTCATTGCTTTGTAAAGTTGTTTTTGCTACCAGATCGGCTCTGCTTCATTTATTTAAGCATCATATAAAAATATTCACCTTCTTTTCTCAGGAGCACATACTGTGCTCACCGTACTCTAAACTCAGTGTGTCAAGGGAGCATCTTATAGCATCGACTTTGAATTATGTGCAATTCTTGAAATGACTGCTCAATCATCCCTAATTTTCTTAAAAGAAAATAAAACAACTGACAAGCAGCTATTACCTTTACTTTCTTTCTTAAGTGTTATAAATAGCTTAGCTCAGCAAGCAAAAGACTAGAATCCATGTAGGCTTAGTTTTTGACTTACCAGTGAGCAAGATATTTTGCAGTAATTCTATGACATTGAAGCGTTTCTCTGAAACATACCCCTAGGGATCATTTGAGGCATTTTTCCAGACATTCCTCAGGAATTCTATAAGCTGTCTAATACAAAATAACTAATATCCCACAAAACATGTTTGGATACGTGTCAGCATGAAACTCATCACGTTCTGACTGAATCAGTACATCTGTAATCCAAGCATTAAAGCATCCATTAAAGTATAAAGGGAAAGGAGAAAAAGAAAAGGAAAAAAGAAAAAAAAAAAACACAAATGGGAGTTCTAAGTGTTCCTGCTATTCCAAAAGGTGGGCACTAGGAGATGATTTTGTGATGTTGCCATCAGAGCCTTGTAAAATTATTTTCTCATTTATTTAAGCATCATACAAAAGCACTTGCTAGGTTCCCTCTTACCTGTTGCTCTAAAAGTTATGGACAGGGCACTATGTGGCCTGTAGCTAGTAGGATTTAATTCAATTGACAGGCTTTGCTGGCATAAGCCATGAAATTGTAGCTTGAGCCATTTTTGAACAGCAGCCACATTTTCACTCAAAAGGTTTATAGTTTTTATTATTGAGGCATTAACAGAAATGCCATGGTTAAGGCTCTGTTGAAATTGTCCAACAAAGCAGAAATAGAAAATCCATGTTTCACACTTTATTCAAATCTGTTCTGCACAATAAGTGTCTCTCCACCTCATTTTTTGGCAGACTTACTAAATAAAGGTTTATTTCTAGAATGTGAACTTTCAATAGCGCATTATTAAATCTGATCAATAAGAAATCATAGGTTTTAATGGCAACTCTTATCAATGAGAGATGGTATTTTCTTTGATTTACAGACAAATATCAGCATAAGCAAGTTATATGCACTGGAATAACCAAAAGCAGAGAAGCATGACGGAAGTTCAGACCAACTAAGTTTCAGAAGGCTGCATTAGACAGATCTCCTCCAAGCCTTAAAAAATCATTCCCTGCTCCTTCACACAGTCATTGCCCACACATCTACAGGAGTGCCCATCTATCAACTTCCAGCCACAGCATTTTCAGTTCCTGCCAAGCCTGGCAAAGTGATTGCCCTTATCAGACCCAGAGCAGGTCAGAGGAAAGGCAGAGACTTCATACAGAGACTGAATGCTCATTTTCAAGCAACACAGAAAGCTTCCAACTTGCAGCAGACTTAATGTGCAGAACCTCTCATCGTAGCATCTAGAACATCAATCACTCTCCACCTCATCCGTGCTGCTATGTACATCCCAGGGGAGTGCTGGAGAAGAGACGCTCGGGATGTGCTAGTGGGATTAAGAACTTAACTAGTCAACGTTAGCATGGTGCAATCCAGTGAGAAGTCAGGCAGGCATCTTTATTGTAGGTGTGTGGAAACACGGGAAACAATCCAAGATGACCGGCAGAGGACACAGTTTTGCTTTCCATGGGAATATTTAAGCATCTCTACCAGCAGGAAAAAAGTGGGATTAAATTCTACTTGAATTAAGGCCCATAATGAACAGTGGGTTGTCAAAGCCAAAGCAGCTGCACAAGGCGAGACAAGCAGATACAGACTGCACAGCATCCTCTTTCTAGAGGCAGATGTTCCCTTGCTCTGTGAAGAAGCAGGGCCACCACCAGTTTCACATGTTCCTCAACCAAAGGTTCCCTTTGGATCACAGCATCACTGGGCTCCCCTACTTTCCATTAGATCTTCTACTTTCCATTTCAATCCACGTGTACTTTTCATGCTGCATTGGTGAATTCCACGTCTAAACTGTGCCTCGGGTGAGAGAGTGGAGAGAGATATTTCAGCCCATATTAAAACCTGCTTTTCCAAAATTACACTGGGTATCCCTTAATTCTTTTATTTGCATATATATTTTTTTCTTATCATACAATACTGCCTCAGTCTCCAGAGGTATCTGCAAATATTTATGTGGCTTCTAGGGGACTAAAAGGGGAGTTATTTCTTAAAACTTTCACTTTCCTTTGTAATGAGAACTTCAGCTGGGTAAATCTTAAAGACTGCCACAGAATGGCTGCAGAAAACAGCATATGACACTAGGCAGGGATAATCATAGAAAGCAGTCGGCAAAAAATAAGTATTTCCCTATAGAATAAAACTCTATACTACTTTGAAAGGGATATAAAACATGACTAGTGGGCAGTGTGATTTCTCAGGACTTCAGGGGTATTTTTTTAAGTGACAGAATGGCTTCAAAAGGCAATTGAAATTCCTTAGGCATCGAGCAAAGGCAGCATTCTCACAAGTTAACCTTCCAGGATTTATGCATTTTCTTCTCTGAGGAAAATTACTTCTGGAAAACTCACAGAAAACACATAGGCAGAACTAATACAGCAAGGAGAGATCAGAAAGGCTAAGAATTGCCTCCGGGGAGTCTGTGGGTGGTGGGTATTACTCTAAATGATTCTTTGGATCAAAACAATAAAAGAATTTTCCAAGAGATAATTTAAGAGACTGTTAAGCACAGCTGCTGTTAGTAAATACCTTTTCCCAGACACACTGCAAATGGAATATGTGCTCTTCAGCAGCACGATTTCATCTGAATGCCGTTCAGACCAATTATTTCATCTTAATAGGCCTCCTGTTGGCTTTCAGTATTCCATTTTTGTATGATAATACCATCACACTTCACGAACACGAGCCATGTCCAACAGCAGCGTGAGGTTCGACTAACGCAGCACTACGGCTGCCGCTCGCTGCCGTAACCCTCCGTTGCTCTTCCTCCTCTCAGCATCACCCGTGCAGGAGGGCAAACCAGCCCACCTCCCCGTAACCGGCTGGCAGGAGCAGCCTGTGCAGCTGAGCTATTCCCACCTTAGCTGGGTCTATCAAGCATCCTGTGACTCCTTCGTGCCTGCTGCACATCCAAAGCACCGCGGAGACCTGCTCCAGCATCGCACCGACCCTCTCAGATGGCATTTGGAAGCTGCGAGAGGAACATGCCCAACCACCAGCAAGCAGAGGGACTAACACTTGCATTAGGGCACCTCTGCCTTCCTGAGCATGACAGCAATACTACGGCCAGAGAATCATCTGAAATTAGTATTTCCACAAATGCTCATTCAAGTTCTGTTTTGAAATAGTTAATATTTAATCCCCTTCTCCTCAGATGCAGAAAGTCTAAATTAGACTGAGGGAGAGGGTTCCCTAATTGTCCCATTTTGAGTTAGATTCAACACATAGTCTCAAAAACAGCTGGCATTAATTATGGCTTTATTAATATGGCTTTATTATTATTATTATCTTCTTTTAAAGCCTTATGTTTCTTAAAGTCCTTATGCTTCTTTTAAAGCATAAGGACAGATGCAGGATGGCATAATATAAAACAAATAGCATTTTCTGTCCTAGGACCCTTATATCAGATGACACCAATTGGTTGTTCTTGTCAGCATATGTTCTTAATGAGGTGATTTTTTAGAAAAACTCTTCAACATCAGCTGTTTGGGAAAATGTACCGTGAATCCTTGGTCTTTTCATTCTCCCTACACACATATAACACTCTAGAAATTCTGTTTTTTCTTATTACCCTGTTCATGGGACTTTTTAGCTATATGAAGAAGCTCATCTCAAACTGTGCTGACAGGAAGCATGTACAGAAAACGCACAAATTGGTGCAGAAAGGCTACTAAAAATGAGCACCCCACAAAAACTACCGTTTAGGCAAGTTCTCCCCCTTGGGCAAAGATCCCCTTCTCCTTTACATGTAGCACAACCTTGGTCCTCCAAAACTTCTCATGGATATTGGTCTCTTCCAGCTTCCTCAGTGAAGCTCCTCCCAACCTGCTGACAGTATGCAAGGCGAGGGCTCCTCCTTCTCGCCCAGCCTCTGGGACCCGTCTCATCATGCACCAGATTTAATTAGAGTTAATGAGAGAAGTATCTGTCAGCACCTAAGCCTTGCTCTGCCCACAAATATTTCTGCATATTTACCATGGCTGTTACTCCGTGGCGTTGCAGCTGCCACGCTTAGCACTGGCATTTAATCCCAATGGGGTTAAACCACTGAGCATGGGGTTGAGCCCCCCAGGAACCGCACGAGAGCAGAAGGTGCCGGGGCGCAGCCCGGCCACAGGACTTCTCCACCTACCATGTTGACGGCATCTTGATCGAAGGGGTTCCACTCGATGTTCTGCGGGTAGTGAGCCAACACCTTGGACTTGAACGTTCTTCTCAAGGGGCTCTGGTCAAAGTTCTCCCCTGCAAAAAAAGAGAGAGACGGTGACGCTGAAGAAACGCTGGTGCTGTGGTGGCAGCTGGTCTGCAAACTTCTGTTTCACCAGCGAGCGGCTGTGCGAAATCCCAAGAGCCTTTGGACTCCCAACCCACACACGGCTTTCAAGGGAGAAAGGCCAGAGATGCTCATTCAGTCAAATCCTTCCCTCCTTCCCATGAAACTCCTATCACAGGGGCAACACAGCTTCCAATATAGTGTTTACTGCAAGGACACCCTTTGGTAAGAAAACAATTAATGCTTGAGTTTATGAGAAAGCACCCTGGAGTCATGGAATCTCTGTTTCCCTCCCACCTTACAGTGTGAATACCTAGAGAGCTTTACTTAACCTCTGAAAGGGCACTTTGGGGAAAGTCTGAAAGCAAGAAATTGTCTGATGGTCATAAAAGGTGAGAGCATCTCACAGCTATTACAAACTATTCAAGCCTTCACTATAAATGTTCTTTTATATTGCAAGTCCTGTGTTTAACATGTATTTCTGCTGTGGCAAATTTCAAGGACGGAATTCTGCCATGCACAGAGACTCCAGTAAGTGCAGAGAGAAAGACTGAAATAAGACTTCAAGCAGAAAGGCATGTAGTTATCACCATACAAATAGAGTATTTCAAGGTGATATTATTAAATGGAGTTTCCCCACTGGAAAGTCTACAGCACACAACATAGTTATCAAAATAAGAAGGTCTTCAAATCTATTAATTACTACCATATACTCCACTTTTTTCCAGCACTGATTCTTGATCAAGATGTTAGTTTACTAGTTTCAGACATCTTACTTTAAAGACCACAAGTGGGTCTCGAACCATCATCTCTTGTTCTGTTCCTTCCTCACCTAGGAGGCAAAAATGGGATGAAAATCTTACATCCAAATTGGCAAGTGTTTTCACCAAAATGTATCTGGTGCTCAAAGGCTTGCTTTGAGATGCCCCAGTGCTACTTAGATACTTAAGGAAAAAAATAAAATCTATGAACTAGAATTGGATCTCTTTTCTTTAAAATAGAACTATTTCTCTTTAAACCTGAACATGGAACCAAGATTCCAAGATTTCTTTTTTCATTTTTTCTTAATGGGAGGATTATTTTGGATTAAAACAAACCAACCAAACAAAAAACCCCACCAACTATTTGGCAAGTTCTAAAAGCAACCCAACATTCCTGCAAAAAAAAAATAGAAATTCTGAGTTTGCCAGTGTCACTCTGCCCTCCTCTGAACGCAAAGTGGACAGTGGAAGCGTAATCTGTACTTGCTGGGTTTGTGTCGCAACAGACATCCGCAGAGTCAACAGCCTCCCAGCTGAGGCTGCAAAACCAGGAGCTCCGGAGTTACCCGAGGCTTTCTGAGGCCACGGCCGTGTGCGGTACCTGCCCTTTGCTCCTCGAGCAGCACAGTGTACACAATCACTTGGCTCACTCTAAGCTAATATACTTTTTTTATACAGGAAATCTATGAATCAGCATTAATCTAAGGAAATGAAAAACGGCTTTGCAAAGTAACACTTCTCCGTCCTTGCTTTGTAGAGCTCAGACCTGCAGTCTACTGCGTTGAACCTAAGATAAAATAGAAAAGCACAGTTGCCATGCACAGCTCCTGGCAAAGTTTCAGGAACCATTTGAGATAGTGCTTTAAAGCTCCTCAATACAGGGATTTTTTTTTTCTTTTTCAAACTCGGGGGAGGAAAGGACGTGTTCCACAATAACAAACGCACAGAAACTCTTTAAAGTGCCTTCAGTGCAGAGAGCAGCACCAGCTCCACCACAGGTGGATCCTCATCCCTGCTCCTAAGAAAAAGCAGGTGTTTTTCCTGACCCTGCTCATAGGGCCAATGCCATAAAAGCAATGTAAGCATGACAGGAACGGGTGGAGGAACAAGAGCCAAAGGTCGGGGATTTCTCACACCGACCTCACCAGCGGCGCCAGGCAGACAGGCACCCACCTAAGAGTTTTGCTGCAGTATTTTTTCTCCAGCAGTGTGTATGCTTTGCATAATTGTGGTGGATACTTGGGAGGGGGGTGGGAAAGGAAAGCAAACAAACTTTTACAAGGATACTTTGTACCTGAGAGGAAAAAAGTCCAAGGTGATGCAACCTACAGGCGTAGGGGCAGGAACAAACTGCCCTTTCCTGTGGCAGGAACAACTGCAAATGTCCAAATGTGAGGAGCTCTGGCAGAGGAATCCAACCTGTCTCTGCTCAAGGCAACCCCAAGCATGTGCATCATAGAAACGACAATGAAAACTGGAGGTACCAACTAAACTGACATCTCATGGCTTAGCAGATTAGCTCAGTACGTTTTTCCACTTGGACGAGAGTTGTCACTAGCTTCGATGGCAGTCTAGAGCACAAAGTGAAGGTCCTTAATGCGCTCAATTACTAAGCTGGCTGAAGTACATAAAAACAGAATATTACTCTGTTTGAGCACACAGCAGTAGACAAACTCTCATTTTTTTGTCTGTAGGTTCTCTGTTGAGTTGTATCAAGTTCTACGAGATAAAAACCTCAACAAGCAAAGCCAGCAGAAATGCTCTCGCCGGGTAGGCAGGTAAACCTCCTTGGCAGCATTCTTAATTCTTAGCATTAAACAGCAATTAGTGTGCTTGCATAATCAAGTAAATAGGCATGATGCTACTTCTTAATTGGATCTTCAACCATCTTCACATACCTTTACTTTAGAACTGTGAATTAGCAAGAACACAGATACTTGATGGCAAACGTGTCTGGTTGCTTCTCCTGCAACT
Source organism: Crypturellus undulatus (assembly GCA_013389825.1). Taxonomy (NCBI): domain Eukaryota; kingdom Metazoa; phylum Chordata; class Aves; order Tinamiformes; family Tinamidae; genus Crypturellus; species Crypturellus undulatus. The sequence continues at coordinate 74,616 of VWPW01012838.1, forward strand.
TCAAAAAGTATCCAGACTTCCTTAGCTTGGATTGGATTGGACAAATGGAAAATATATATATATAAATATATACATAAACCTCAATCCTTCCTCTGTGACTGCCTTAGGAAGTGACAGCAGTGACACTCTATCCATCTAGCAGAACCTCTAATTTGTAACTTCTTTTTTGAAAATCCAGCAGTAACTGAAAAGCTTCTTATTACTACAGTGTTGAAGGCTACATATGACGTTTCTTTGTGGCTGCCAGCGCTGCCTTTGTCCCTGCAGGTCTGCTTTGCTAGAAGCAATGGCGTATGGAGGTGCTCACCTGAGGGCTCCGTCTGACACGAACTACCCGCTGGTCCGTGCCCACACCTGCTCCAAGCACCACATCCCCAAACCACCTCACGTCCAAGGTCTGCAAAGCAGCTCACAGGTAAAAGAAATGAATAGGGGCTGCAGCACCCATGGAGATGGGGGTGGGCTGCGGAACAGTCCTGCTGCATTTCTTTATAGGAAGCAGGAGGCTCTCTTACTAACCCCACCGGATACAGCTGTACCTTCCATTTCTGCTTCCAAATTAGACTTAGTGCTGCACATGACCAGGGATATTTGATCTTTTTTTTTCTCATTTTTGGACTGCCTTCATCTCCTTTTCCCTAATAATTGCCAATCTGACAGAAAAGTTTCTAGCATAATCTTCAACAGCTGGAGAAAAAAAAAACATGGTATATTTGCCAACCAGGCATGTTAATCAGGAAAAAATCTTTGAGTTTTAATCAGACTTTGGACACGATGAATAATTTGTATGCTACTGCAGATACCTGTACAGTCATACCGATGTCAGAGATACCCAAAAAGCATAGTTTGTGAAAGAAACATGGCTTTAAGTAATCTGACTTTTCCAAAGCCAGCAGCAAGTGTCCTAACAAAGTGACAACATGGAGCTCGTATGAACCAGGAAAGCAAGGACTTACCTTCACAGGGTCTCTGCAGGGTTGGCATTTTTTTTATTACAGAGTCTTGGGGGAAAAAAAAAACAAAAAACAAAAAANTATTACAGAGTCTTGGGGAAAAAAAAAAAAAAAAACACACACGCACACACACAAAATATAATTTTCTCAACAAAAAATCACAGGACAGAAGAGGAGAACCAAGAAACCACACTGGAGTTAATCAGTCAGTGATTAGTTTGAAAGGAGAGAGCACTGCACCCCACACACAGCGCTGCTTCGGCAAGCCAGGCATCATGGTAAACTTTCAAAGAAGTTGCCCAAATTAGACAAGAAACAGCATAAAGACATAATAGGAGGCAGCCTGCGTGTCAGGGTGAAATATCCCCATGTAGCCAAATTACCAGAAAGCGCCACAAGTGCCACTGCCATGAGAGGGGAGACTGGGCACGAGCCACCCAGCTGCCCCCGACACGTGGCTGGGAGAGACCCCCCCATCAAGCAAAACCTTCTTGGCAAACACGGGCAAGGGCATCCGCACCGGCAGGGTGCGTCACCTTATCGGCCTCAGCACCCGCAGCCGCGAGCTGCCGAGTCCCAAGGGATAAGTAACGGGGATTTTGGCCCGCGTTTTAGGTAAACAGCAAATTTGGGGTGAACCTACTACGCGCTTTTAAGCGCTTGCGTCGCTGACTGGCAAGGTGGAATTAGCGAAGCTCATTAAAAATGAAGCAAGTATCGAATGTGAATCGAACCAATGTTCTAAAATATTAATGGCCTGATAACGGCACTATTAATACAGACACTAACATCATATCTGATGCACAATACCCATTCATGTAAGCAGCATATCTCATAGGATAAGCTGCTCAGAAGTAAATTAAAAGTTTAAATTTGGATAGACTTCTTTAACTTTCAAACTATTTAAAAAGAATCATGGAAGTATTTTTAAAAATAAAGCGTGTCATATTCAAATTTTATTTCAATTGGATACTATATCCTATGTAATGATACTTTTAAACAACTTGCATCTTCCCCTAAAGGCACTCATTTTTAGAGGGCAATTTAATTCCTATTTTGAACCAAATGTTGAAATAATAGATAGAAGATCAAGCAAAACAGTGCTAATTACATTTCAAAGGAGAAAAAGACTCTTAAAATGGGAAAATAAGCGTCTTTTTCTATTCTGGGTACAGGCTAACATGCCCTGGGAAACGCAGATAGAGTTGCGAGATCATCAGTCGTGACTGCTTTCATGTGAGCGATCATATTCACAAATTTAGAAATTCTACAATTTAGGCGGGGATACTTTAATTATCACAACTCCAGGAGCAGATGAAAATATGTACTAAATAGGCAAAGGCATCCTTTCCCCACACCCTCTGGTCCAGGGAATGTGAATTATCCATAGCCCCTTCCAGAGGCCTGGAACGCCGACAGGAATGCTTGTGACCACAGGATTAAAAATATCTTTTATTCCTTTAGAGGAACTTACTGGGAACAAGAATATGCACCGCACTGTACATCACGGTGACAGCCTCTTTGATAGCTATTTCTAATTAAAAACATTCAGCACATCCAGCTATGCAGTCCCATCGCTGACCACTTCCTCGGGCATCGGCACGACCCCGCCGAGAGGGATACCACATGGAAGTGAGAAAATGCCATGCGAATAGGGAAAATACCTATGCCAGGCCCAGGCAGTGAGGACGCTGCACGGGGCCGAGACGGGGCACTCCTGCTCCTCGTCTGCGCCTCGCCAGGCCCTGCGAGGAGCTCGCTCCAAGGCAGGACTTCCGACCCCGCGCTCCCGTGACCCTACAGCGGAGCAGGGAAGTGCATGAAGGGGAGGACGGGGACAGGGCAGACAAAACGTTTTTCTTTCCAAAATTTTATGACTGGGGTCATTTCAGCAGGAAACCTCGTCTGTAAGAGTCTTTTTGGTTTTTTTTTCCCCTTTTTGCACGGGAGAACTGGGAGCAGAGGCCAGAGCGTGTGGGCAATGTCTTAACTGTTTCACAATTTTGATGGATTAGCCTGCCCTATCAATAGGTCTGTTCTGTTTTGCCTTTTTATTTGTGTGCGTGCAGACCTCACCAATGTTATTTGTAGCCTAAATTTAAAACCTGCTTCCATTAGGTCTCAGGAGCAGAGTGTGACCAAGTCTCTAGCAGGAACAGGGGGAGATGGACCCACTAGCAACCTCTGTCTACAAATCTGTTTAACTACGCCTGGGTGTAATAAGTATCCTCTAAAGTAACCTCATAAGAGATGTCTTTTGGCCTATTAAGCACACACAAGATCCAATATATTACATATCCATCCATATATTCAGCACTGCTGGAGGCATTTCTTTGGGGAGGGGAAACTCATCGGCCAAGAGAGCTTCAGCAAGAAGAGTAAAATTTGCCAGATATTGATTTAAGTTAAAGAAGGAAAAGGTGCAGTTTTCAAATCTGACCCATAATTTGATTCAAGGGAAACTGGAGATCGGAAAATAGAGAGACACGGAGGATGTGGTGATTTGTTTTGACCTCAGCACCCCTGTTTACCTGCGGCTCTGTCTGTAGCATCTGAGCTCTTGCCATGGAGATCTGCTTCTAGCCATTTGTACAAGACTACACAACATAACGAGAGATAAAAACAAAAAAAGAAAGCAAGTATGAACAAAATGAAAAATACACAAATGTACTGTGGGAGGGAAAAAACATCAAACATACACACTCCCCTTTGAGACATCTCTTCCCCCCTACCACCACTGGCAACGGGTAAATTCATGCGATAAACTTCAGTGACTGTATTAGTATAAAGCCATTGAAGACACCGACAGGCATTGTAGAAATACCTGTCAAAATTAGTAACAAGATTAAATTCTAAGTACTTCAAACAGCGTGCTGCCACAGAGTCCCCCTGTTGCCAAAGACGGCTTGCTTCATGCTTAAGCCATTCCAGAGCCCATGAAACTCAAGGGAAAAAAAATCAACAATGTTGTTGGAGGTTTCTTTAGTATAACAGTTATCTGTGTTGCTAATACTTTCAGTACTGTAATGGTTGCCATTTTCACAAGTTTTTTTCAATTATCCTAATAGCTACGTTCATCATTTGTGTCTTGTAAGAGGGTGTTTTTAGACAAAGACTCAAAAAAATAAGCTCCATGTTTATAACTCGGTTGAGCAGTCTTCCCATAACAGCTACCACAATTCCTGCAGAAAAATGAAAGTGTTTTCAAAGACATCATAACACAGATTAAAAATAAAAATCTTTAGGTTAAAATTATTTTACAAACCTGAAGCATATATTAAGGCTGTGATATCACAGATCTCTCTGGTCATCAGTTTCTGGGTATAAACTCACGACAGGTTTCTACTACTACCTTTCTATCCATCTCAGCTGTTCTAACCAAGGCGCCAGAGAACTCTGCCAAGCCCATAATTTCTGGAAAAGCAGCCCTCTGCAGAAGACACAGAAGAATACTTCCAATAAAGATTTTTAGATTATAATTTGTGCTTTGGGAGAATAATTTTCCTGCTCCTTTGGGGAGGCATCTGAAAACAAATTGCATTCAACTCTGCAGCGTGATGAATTCTGCTCCAGGTGTCAGCCCATTCTATTCCATTTTTTCAGTTGTCTGAATGTAAAAGTTGCATAAATATTAATGCGCAGAGAACAAAACAAGCCATTGCCTACAGCTGTTGCGGGAACAGATTGCCAGAGCGTTTGTTTAGGCTCTCAGAAAAAGCTGATCTAACTCTTGACACAGACCCATGTCTCAGTTTCGGCCGCAGCCGGGATTCCCAACCCTTACGAGTTGGTGAGCGAGCACCAAATAACCACAGCGCCTTGACCAGCCTCTCTGACGCGCTGCTACCGCAGCTCTCCCCCAAAATCACTCTCAGAATTGCTCTTTAAAGAGAATTAAGGCCCAGAGGCAGCACCTCTGCAGGAGGAGCAAGCAGTGAGCAGCAGAGATGTAACAGCTTGGACAGCAGACATGCCAGGGCAGGCTCTTCGGTTTGCCACCCCCTCCAGTATTTTGGCTCCGAACATGAACCACACGGCTAAGGAGCCGCAGAAGTGATGGAAATCCCTGCACAAGAAGCCAAAGGGCAGGTACTCATTAACAACCAAGGCCTAAGTGCAGGACTACGAAGAGCACTGTCCAATCTAGTCCTTGATATATAGACCCTGTAGGGAAACGCAACAGCTGTTGCCACAAAATAACTTAAAAAAAAANTTTGATATATGGACCCTGTAGGGAAACACAACAGCTGTTGCCAAAAAATAACTAAAAAAAAAAAAAAACTTTAATATTTCAAGAGCCTTTTTACAAAGGACATTTGGTTGTCTAAGAGTCGCTGCATAAGTCCAAATAATCAGAAATGGAAAACAACAACAACACAAGCAACTTCCCCATCATCCTTTCCTTCTGACCTTGATTAAAATACCAACTATCTGTCCACCGAGTAACATTATCCAGTACCAGCGCTGTCAGCTTCTTAAAATAGCAGCACTCCGAGACGCCGACAGATCCATAAAGACATCCCGCTACATGAGAAAACACGCACGAGTGGCCCGGGCTGCTTTGTGCAAAACCGCACCGCAATCTGGTCACTCACATATTCAAAGAAATAGTAATGGCTCAGGTTATGTTTTTGGGGGGAGAAAAAGGGCGGGTGTTATTAAACAGGTAGAGAGGCTCAGCACTCATATACTTTGGCATCTGACTTAGGACTTGAACTGATTAGCAGAAAATTGTGATAGTGATTAGCAGAAAATTGTGATACAGGTGTAAGACTGAAATTATATTTATGAATACAGCGAAGAAAGTCGACATCTATGTTTCAGGTCTTTATTTTCCTCTAGAAATGAAGATTCGTGGAATTCACTCATGACTTTCCTGTTGCCAAGCACACACTCCTGCTCCATTGCTTGCATTATATGGAGAGCATGTCCTCAGGATCTGTGGTCTGCTCTGTTATGAAGGGCAACATTCATTTCCGTATGTATACTTCCATACTCTGCTCTGGATACTTGTATAGAATGAATAAGAATGTGCACTGATCAAGAAAACAATTTGAGCAACAAGTGGAAGTTAATTTAAGTTTCATTGTTTTTAAATAGCCTGTTAACCTGTTGGTTAGAGAACTTAGGTAGCAAGTGCTTAACATAGGCAACCATATGAAAGCAAAGGGTTTCAAACCCACCTCTCAGTTCCCAAAACCATTAATGATGGTACTCATGTGAATGAAAAATATATCCTGAGCTCTGAAAATGTAACCCCTTTTATGTACCTCTTAACTCATACACACATTGATCTAGACAACGACAGGCTAAAACCTGAGACTCTTCCGCAGCTCCTAAGCCTAAAGGTCCATGCTAAGGCTGCCTCTGCACAGACCTGCTGAAGCAAGTCCTGGGGCGGTGGGGGGTGCCCATTCAGCACCTGAAATTCACACACGGTAGACTCCTGTGTTAAAACATAATGCCATTCTCAGGTTGGTTGTGAGAACACACAGAGCAGTTATATACATATATATACATACACATACACACACAACCATGGGTATATATACACAGAAGTCTGTAAACTTTAACATAATTATAAAAATCTTGAGACGAATTTTGTCCTCTATTCCACCATGGCACAGGTATCAAGAGCTGTCTTAGAGTCTGCTTTGTTACAGTTAATATTTTTGGAGATGAGAACAGTGGGGAAAAAAAGAAACAAAAAAAAAGAAACATCTTGTCATCCTAAAATCCCCATGCCATTACTGGTTAGGTTTGTGCACCAGAATGTGGGAAGAAAAGGGGAACTTTCCAGTAAATTTTGCTTTGGGGCTTTTTTAGTGAAAAAACAACAAGTTTTTTTTTTTTTTTAGCTACAGTATGTTCACATATCTTTTAAGTTGTGTTGTATTCAGAGGGACTTTTTTAAGCCACTTCCCTCTACATATCACATCCTGGTATTCGACCCTCCCCTTACTCATGAGGAGGGCGATTTCAGGTGTTTGTCAGTGGAGGTTGAGAGCAGCTCCCCAAAGCTGCGCTGATACAACAGCAGGGTGAGAACAACCTCATGGGTAACACCTTCTGCTGCTGTATTTAAGCGTGGCTGGCACACCAGTACAAGAAAAGAAAGCAGCTTAATTTGTCCTGGATCTTTTTCAGTGCTAATGAACGTTGACAGAAGCAGAGCACAGAGGTGCCCATCCTACCACTCAAGTAGTCAGATTTGCCCGGGTTTGGGCTTTGCTTTGAGGGGGGGGGGCTTTTTTTTTTTGTACTTGTCTCACACAAGCTTGAGATCTTAGCACTGTTACACTGAGCAATACCTATTTCCATTTTAAAGGAAGCCCCTGTTTCCTGATGTGATTTGTGTCTCTGATCAAAGCGCTGGCCCTTGATGTGCTCAGACACAAAAAGGAGCCAAAGGACCTTTTTGTTTTTAGTGGTCCCTTCGAAGCCAGCTTGCAAAATGCTGTGTTTTACATACATTAGCACTCTCCAGATACGCAGACTGCAGTGATGAAAGGGAAGCTCTCTCCAGTTTCGAAAATGGCATTTTTTTTTTCCAGACCGCAAAACCCCCAGTCCCCCTGTGGCACCGATGGCTTCTCCACGCTCCTTGCAAAGCCCTTCGGACATCAGATCCCATCAGTTGGGCCACACAGATAGCTATAGAGAGGACAGATGTAAAATAAACTTTGCACTGTACCGAGTTACGTGTTTTCATGCCCTTTACCAAAGGATTGCAACATGCTATAGAATTTGGACATTGCCTCTCAGTTCTCAAAGAGGACAGCAGTAGAGTTTCATCAATTAAATCATTAAAATACCTTGTTAAGAGGAATAAGTATCATTAGGAGGTAAGGAAGACCAGTTCTTGTAACTCTGCAGTTAAAAATACCTCTTCTGCCACCAGCAGCTTTGCAGGAACCTCTGTGTACTGGTCAAAACCACTTGCATTAAGAAACTACTTGAAAATGAGGTTGATGCCAGTGTATTTGCAGCAGGGGCCACTGAAAAACTGTGAGCGCACAGTAATTGTGCACCTAAGGCGCATGAAAAATATTCTCTGTGCCTTAAGTAAACCAGGACTAGATACAGCCTTTCGCATTGCAGCAGAACTCTATATATTTCTGACAAAGCGTAAGCAATCCGATTTATGCTTTATAACTGCTGACTGTTTTGTGGCCAGAGGCCAAGTCTAGTGAAAATACAGGAGGCTTAAAGCAGGCTTGAGTCACCACACCACAACAAAGTGTCAGGATTCAAATCCAAAGGCAGGGACCCATACTGCTACTTTCATTTCTGGATCCTAACTGTGCTCCAGATGGAAAACCGTGAGCACAACAACATTTCTACCGTGCCTCTAATTTAGTTCACAGCCCTACAAAGGGGAGCCCAAAACCACCTCCTCTGTCTTCCCTTGGTGCACTGGGGACAATTAGGTGCCAAAGCTTCTTTGTAAAGAAGCTGGATCTTCACTGGGAGCTGTGTATTTTGCCTGTTATTTTAGTGCTTGTAGAGATGGGAGCGGAACAAATGGAGTTCTAAACAGCCCTAAAATTGCATGTCATTTAAGCAAATACCTCCTTACCACTAACCTTTTAGTGCCTGGATCCCAGGTTGACTGGCACACTAAAATACATAGGTAAAAGGTATGTAATTGCTGCTCTCATTTTTAAATACGTGCGAGTTGTCACCGACTACAGAGAGGCTAATTTGAAAACAAAGCCTCTATAACAGCCCTCCTGGCCACAGCACAAACATCTCATGCAAAAGTAATGGCAGTTATAATATTTTTACACGTCTCTCACATAAAGGGGAATTCTGCAGAATTAAATGGAACGCCTCATGCAATGGAGCAAGTCGTGCTGTGCTGCTTTGGAGAGCCGAATAACTGTTCCAGCATAAATTAAAAGCTAAATATTTCATAGTGAGAAGATCAAGGCTGGATTAGTCAGACTGGATCACAGCTGAACACGCTGTAGTGCCCAGGGTCCCTGCTTCTTCCCGTCCAAACAAACTGTCCAAGCAACAGCAGAGATGCTCCGAAACCCGGGACATGTAATTCCTCACAAGGCCGTGGCAGCGCTCCCCTGAGACTGGGATTCCCACTTCAAATGAAGCAGCACACGCACATGTGAGAGGAATGCCACGCAAGCCTTGCCACCTCTCTTCGGGTTTTGACAAGTTTTTGGTGATTTATCACCTAACACACCAATACACCAGGAAAGTCCCTGGAAGGATACCCCCTCCAAAGCAAAGCTCACAGGTTTGGGCACACTGGATTAAGTATTTACCTTAAGGAAACAAACTGACTTTTTTTTTGGATACTTATGTAGGAATTAGCAAAAACTCAAACTATTCATGCTTGTGACATCAAATAATGCAAATCTTGGCAATTACACAGCTGTGAGCCTACTTAACCAGTAAGTTAAGCTAAAGGTAGCTGAGCACATTATACATATATATAATAAAGCCTCTAGTTTTATTACTTCACCGAAAGAATATCTCACTGAGAAAGGACTGCAAGGTGACGATTAGATTACCATGGACTACAATGAATATTTCAAAGGCTTCACACACAGATGCAGTAGCAGTCCAATGGGGCTACTCTCAAAAGTCTTCACAGAAATAGGCAATACATGTGGAGAACAGAAACCCTCCTTCAGAAAGGAGCACGTATGTACACCAGACTAAAGGAATTTGAGCACTTACATAGCTCTTACAGTGACAAATTCAAGGGTCATGACAGAATTAGAAAAATATCTGTATCCAACTCAGCTTACTTTTCGACAAAACTAACTAGCTCCAAAAATAGTCTTCTGCTTCTGGAGGACCCCAGCCTGGGTTTTGATTTCAGCACGACTCATTCTGTTTCCAAACCAATACGACAGCCTGAATACGATTTACACTAATACCCACGGAACTTCAACCCAAATCTGCATTTCATGCCACGAGCATACTGATTTATAGACAGCCAGAGCAAACAGTTATTTTAAGTAAACTGCAGTGTTAACACCGCTGCTGCAGGTCTGCTGCTGTTGCGGCCGGTTAACCCCTCCCCAGGGATCAGGGAGCATCCTGCTGCCGTACGCCGCTCAGCTCCGAGCCAGCCAGCCCAGGCATGTTTATCCAGGTGGATAAACCACATCTCCCTGCCTCTCCCGCATCCCGGCGGATCGGGCTGCAGGTCAGCACTGAACGTGGTTTCATCCAGGCTGGCAACACCTTCAGCGGATGCCCTTGGAAAAAAAAACAATCCTACTGCACTGTCCCATGTCAGCTTCCCACGGGTCCCACTGCTTCATGGGTTTTCCCACCGCGTGCAGTGACAGAGCTGGAGCGGCCAACGTGACGGCAGCAGAAGCCGAGCCCTGTGCAGGTGGGCACAGCTCCTGCTGCAGGTTGGATCAAAGCACGGCTGCCCTGCCACGCTGACCCCACGCTTACCCCGCACGGGCTGCCCAGGCTGACTCCGTGATTCAGACCTGCTCTTCCGTAGGCAAGTGATAAAATTGATCCATGCCCCTGAACCGCCAGGGCATGTCTAAGAATCTGTGGAATCAACATGGTCTAAAACCACTCATGCTTCCTGAGCCTCTTCAGTTTTCACTTTGAAAACACCTGTAATCACAACCTTGTGTCAACCTGTAGAAGCAAAAACACTTATTTCAGTACACATCCTGTCCTCAAAGGAAGTCATTTCTCCTGTTTCCTTCATCTTCTTTTTACCTAATATTCTGGAAATCATGTCTGTGGAGAAAGATTGTACCCTATGCAGTCCTAGTTCAGTAACAAGTGTCTTCCAGTCACGAACAACATAAACGTACTGCTAAGACACCCAACAGTGCCTTACCGATATGGTGCCTTCTAAGAATAGCCTACACCTGTAATTAGCACAGGAAAAAAATAAGGCAGAGGAAATTGCACAAATTCCTCTCCAGCTTTAACCTCGGGGGTACCAAGGAAACTGCAATGGGTTATTTCCTAGCGTTGTACAACTTGAAGCGAGCACATGCTGCCTCAGCCCCACACACTTTCCGGGTTTTACGCAATCACTGTTGATCAGTGATGATTCAGACACCACAAGAAGCTCCCCGCTTTTCTTCTCACCTCTCCTTAATCTCAGACCCCACACCAGCCCCAGGTGCTTCTAAGGGAGAGCTGCACTGGTGAACTCCCCCAGCGGAAGGGTATCTGCGAGAGCAATGGGAGGACCAAGAACTGGGAGTAAAACACGTTTTCCACATCCTGGCTCAGTTAGTTTCCTGATCCAGTTCTCCATANTGTTTTCCACATCCTGGCTCAGTTAGTTAGTTTCCTGATCCAGTTCTCCATACCTTGAGACAGAGGAGGCAGCCATGTACTGCCAGGCCAGTTCCACTCCTCCAGGACTATTTTGGGAGTCATCTCTGGGTGATCCCTTTCACACTCATGACCAAGGGATCTCCAACTAGGACTTCATGCAGACAGCCTCAAGAGGACTCCAGTCGCGATTTATCTAGCACTTTATTCACAGCCTTAACTCTAGGAGATAAACATGCCTTTCTAGCATATACAGGCAACCTTCTGCACTCTTAAAAGTGCTGCTTCTTGTTTCCTCCTCCCAACTTCAAAAGGTCACTGAATGCAAAAAGAAAAATGACCCTTTGATAATCATGACATTTGGAGTTTTGTACAAGCCAAAGAGCAAAAAACAGAAAACCCAGAAACCCAAGAAGGGATTTACCTAGGATGAGATGTGCCAGATCCTGAACAGCATTAGAAACTGAGAAACCAGTGAACTCAGGCAGGAGAGGAACCCTGGCCATCACCTTCAAGCAGAACAGCACAAGGAAGCGGGTGAAACCTCAGACCGCAGCACTAGAAGTCACAGGGCACAGCAAAACTCTTCCACGTTTGTTAGGGGCAAGAGATCTGCTGAAACACATTTGCAGAGACAGACTTGCCGCTCTCTCCAAGAAGCTGTTTTGTCACCAGCAAGTAGGAGGGAAATGGCTCCAGCACCCGTTTAGCTGCCATCTGCGCTCCCACAGGAAGGGGCCTCAAACTTGTCAGAAGTCCCAAATTAAAGAGAGTCTGTGATTGCCCGCAGCAGAACCGGCAAGGTGGAAGCCACTGGCCACGAGCAGAGTAGCCCCCTGCGTAGGACTGAGCACGGGGGTAGACCCCCAGAATCCAAGGGTAACTCCATCCAGAGAACTCAGTTTTGAAGACCTGTAGGCCAAACCAGAGGCTCTGAAAAAATTATAATTTGGTTAGTCTTAAGACTTAAAAAAAAAGACTTGTGGGATTCAGATTATAACAAATCTAGCTTCTCTTAATGGCCCTCCCTCAAAGGCTGCTCTTTCCCATCACTTTCGTCGGAGGGGAAACATGAAACACCATTAGCTCGAATACGGCTAATACATTGCTGAAGATGACTAGGAAATAAAGAAGAAGGGAGACCAGGGGGAGGCCAGGGCCGCGGTGCGGGCGTGCGGGGAGACCAGGTCTCCCCACGGCGCCCCAGGGCCCGCGCTGCCGCCCGCGGCGTGGGCAGAGCTCCCGCACCAGCCAGCCCCGCTCTCACCCTCTCAGCCGTGACCAGCCACCTGGCAGAGAACACAGAGGTGGCAGAGCTCGAGCAGTTCCTATTTCCCACCTATTTATAGCGGGGACCCAACAACTCAGCAGCCACCTGAGGGACCCTACCACAGGCTGCTGTGAAAGGCTGGTCGTTTCTGAGTGCTTAGCAGATACAAAACTCTTCAAAATGTGAGGCTTTCATCTTTTACATTTGATCTATCCATCTTGAATCTATCTTCCATCCCATTTCACCTCCCTTTAGGAAAGCTGTGCTTCAGAAACTTCAGTTGGCAGCGGGCACTGCTGTGTCAGATGCCACCCCAGAGACCTCTGCGGAGACCCTGGGCTTTAAACAAGCTTTGGTTACACAGCACTGCCTCTCGTGCATACACTCATGCCCCAAACAATCACAAGGCATGGATATGCCCAAGATCCTGTCCGTGTGAGCGCACATATGACTAAGGGGAGGACTGTGAAATTCATGGGCTTCTTCTCCAAGACCTGCAGGATTTTCCTTTGGATGGCAGCGCTCAGAAAGTGACTCCTCTCCTGGCTCCCCAAACCCTTAGCCGAGACAGGTTTGCTGATGATGATTTTTCCCTAAGAAGGAGGATTGCTTAAGTTGTGTCATAACTAATTGGGGCATCTTAGACCAGAAGGTCTGCCTGCTCTCTCTAAATGAGCTTCTCCACCCGTGACAACATCATGAACATTTGGCAGGGCCAAGGTTCAAAAGTTCACACATGCTTAGCTTTGCACTTGAAAACAGTTTTGACATAAGTATAACGCTACACACACACACATAGGGAGCTACCTAGTAGTTAAGAGGGCTGGAAGGCAGCTACAGCATAGCTGTGCCCACTTTGGGCACCATAAGAACATATCAGTTATATGTGGTTATTAGTCACAGCACCAGGAGGATGACTAACACTGATTTACCACAAAAGTGGACAGGGCCCTAAAAGATTTTGAGGTGAAGTAACAGAATTTGGGGCATAGCATTAGCAAAAGTGTACATTTGTGAGCATCTAGATGTGCTCACAGGCAACTATGCCCAGTGACCAAGATCCAGGGTATCAGCATAATGAAGTCTGAAGCGACCTCTGCAAATCATCTGGCCCGAGCTCCCCAGAAAAGCAGGGCTGACTTCAAAGTAAAACCAGGGTGCTCAGAACTGAGAGAAACAGAAATCACTTTCAAAAGGAAGAACTGCAATGACAATTCAATAGCTATTAGGTGGAGAGCAGAGTAAGGCCTTGACGTTTCTAGATCTCCAGAATAAAAAAAACAGAAAGGATCTTTCTTATTTAATGCTTTTAATACCAAACAGAACACACTCATGAACCTGCAATGTAAACACCAGGCAAGAAAACAACCCCTTTAAGCAATTAAAACTGCAAACCACCCTTTTCAGAGCCTCAGATCTTCCACCAGAAATATTCTGAACTCTCAGTCTTACTAACAAAACTCCTACTGTACAGCATACAAGAGCAAGCATCATCTTCTGACCAGAGACCACACACTGCACCTATGCCCCCCTGCCTAGCTTCTCCTGGAGAACAAAGCAGAGCATGCTTCAAAGCACACCTGGATGTCCCGAATATAACCGTACAGGGTTACCCTCTCAAGGATTTTGCACCTTCTCTCACTTCTGTACTTATGGCCACATACAGCAAATCACACCAGTTTCTTAGTGTGATACTCACTATCAAGCCCCTCTTTTGCAGTGGTTAGGGGCTTTCACAGCAAAGAGCCGTGGAAAAAAAATAAAAAACAAGAATACTTGGTGCAGTTTCTGTGCCTTTTCTTGCACAGCTGCATCCCGGGCAGTACTTACGCTAATCCCTCCTGAACAGCCTTGTTGCTCTTGCCTTGCTACGGGGCAGCTTTGTGCAGCCCTCCTGACATTGGTTTAATGCTGATTAGTGCCGACACAATTCTGGTGCAGGCTTCCTGCCAGGCAAGGGAATGAACAAAATTGGTTTGCGCACAGGCCAGACGACAGCTGCAGTCACTCCGGCTCAAGTCTGTTGAATGAGAACCGTTTTCTTGTTTACCAAGATGAGGCTAAATTAGCCCAGCGTGAGACAGAAGGACGGAGCAAATCCTACAAGGCAGCTCCACCAGCCTGATCCGAAGGTGAGAGACACGGCTTCACCAGGCCATATTGCTTAATTCAAGCAAGGCACAGGGCAAGCATTAGCCTTGCGTAAAGTGCACCCACCCCAGGTACACCGTTTTAAAAGGGGGGTGAAATGCTCTCAATTTTCAGAGTCACAGTGACAGTCACGGCATAGGTGACTGAGCATATTTTCCCTCTTTCCTCTCTTTATCTCCAGCTCTAAGAGCAGAGAACCCTGCAGCCACAGGTCTCTCAAATCAGTGCAGACTCTCTTCCCACTACTTCCTTTTCCTCCTACTTTGAAGGATGCCAAAAGGCTGGAATCGATCTGTATTTATCCAAGTTAAGCTTTACACTGCTGCTCAGTATCATAACACATAAGCATCTTACCAAGCAGGCAGGCATCTCCAGTTTGCTGCCACAGGAAAACCCAACAGGCTGTTTAGAGTCATTCTGGTGCATAAGCAGGGAGAGCCAGTATTCAGGGGTAAAAACAGCAAGACTGACTGCATACTGTTAAGTCCATAGAACTCTAAAATTAGGATGTGTCAAGATTGAGAGAAGCCATGTAAGCAAAGGCTCATTTTGATGTTGCTGCGTTTGGCTTAGAGCTGGGGAAAGAGGGAAAGGAAGAACAAGGAGAGAAAGATTCATTCAGAAAAAAAAGAAGAAAAGGAACCACATGATTTTTCCACAACGTGCTCATCTCTCTCATTCACTTATTCTCTTTCGGCTGTGTTCAGGGTAGATCACACTACATTTAGCTTCAAAAGGTGCCCAAACAGCAAAGAGTTTAGGGTATGCCTTATTGTGCTTGCTTATCTACAACAGAAGTGGAGGCTGAAGAAAAACTTCTGTCATCACTTAAACACTCTTCCTTCCCTCCCCTCCCTGAGGAGGGCCTTGGCCTAGCACGTTCCTGCTCTTCACATGGAGAAGATACTGGCCAACTTCAGAGTTGCTCCCAAGGGCATCAATAAAGCCATGAGTTTTTCTAAAATAAGATGTCTTTATCAGTACACTGTAAATAATACCTACCTACTTGTATCAGCTACAAGGTTTGCTTTTAAAAATGAAGAGGGCATCCTCTTTAAAAGGCTTACAGCTGAAAAGTGATCCATTGAGTCATTGAGTGGGTTTGAGTCATCATCTCAGTTTTCAGAATGATGCAAAGATGTCTTGATGTGAACTGCAGCATCATCGCACTCCTTGAGGCATCCCATGCAGAGTCAACATTTGCACGTGAATTGCTTTCACAAAGTTATCTTGAACAAAGAGGGTATTATTCATGCTCTTACTAAATGAATTAATTGAGGTATATGGCAGAGTCCTCCAGCTGTTGAAAAAAAGGAGTTTTAAACCCATATGTAGAAGTGTATTCAGGTGCTGTAAGATTTTTCTTGTATGTATATATGAAGTTTGTTTCCTGGCACTTGCAGAGTTTGCAGGTCACTGATTGGGAGCTTATGGACTCATGGTATGACTCCTCCTTTGGTCTGAAAACTCTGAGAACCTCCTCCAAGCTCTGCAGGATGTTCTTCCCCATTCCAGGCCCAGCCCAAGCTCCCATTCAAGCTCAGCTTGAGTTCAGGCATCACCTGACCTAGTTTTTAAGGCTTCTCACAGCTTGATACAGCAAGCGAGCGCAGCACCCTCACAAAATGCAGTTAGAGCTACTTTCCAAAAGAAGATCTAGCGTCAGCTTTAACATAGCTTCGAGGTAAAACACTTGCTCCCAGGGATGAAGCATCTGTGCTCAACTACGTTTCTGTGCTCGGAGTGGGGTAGAGATTGGGTTTCAACTTCCTTTCTCCCACCACTCAGAAAAGGCGGTAGCAGCTGATATGCATGAGGAACCACAAAGGCTGCAGCCAGCACAGGCACCTTCGTGGGTTGTGCTCCCTGCTCGATTCCCCACATGCAGGGACCTCGTCAGCCCCTCAGTAACACCCGTGAGCAGGGGCTGCGAGGCCCCAGGCTGGGGAGGCCCCTCCAGTGGTACCTTGGCTACATCTGGGCAGCCAGGAGCAACGAGAGCCCGGAGACTCGAGGCAGCTAAAGGAAGATACCCCTTTAGTTCATAGGCTCGCTTCATCTGCCACTCACCCCACTCCACAGGGATACGTCACCTTAATGGCAAAAATCAATTAACAAAGCTTTTTACCTCCCTGTTAATGCTCCTGATTTGGGTCCCAGAGGTTCTTGAACAGCAGAAAGCACAAGGAAAGTAAAGATTTGTCTCTTTGCTGATCCCATCTGAGATCACAGGAAGAAGGAACACAATGGAGAAAGGAAATTTTCTTTGAAAGAGTGACATGTAAATGCATCAGATAAGCTTTCTTATTAGCTTATTAGGAGCTAGAGAACTTCTGCTTTGCATACATCACAGATGAGTCAAACATTATTTTTATTTTATCAATTTATAATTAATTGATAAAATATTTATTAATCAATTTCTTAAATCCTATTGCTTTTTAAAAAGCTGAAAAATTGCCCCTCCTTTTCACACAGGTATAGGACAGGTTTAGGACAACAGGAGCACCCTGACTGAAGAGGCAGCCTTTATCCATTTTAGCACATAAAATGCTTATTTCAAGGATTTTAGCACCTATCTTGACAATAAACATTCCCTATAAATAATAATAAATATGCAGGTACCTACAGAACAAGAAGGCAAGTCATACTTTGCCAGACAGAGGCTACTAGCTACTAGCTGCTAGTTCATCACCCAAATAAGGAACTTGCACGGAAATGCTTCCAAAATGCAAGTGTAGGGGAACTGTTAGCTGCTTACTCTTAGGTTCAAGTCTTTCCCAGTAAGAAAAATGGAAGAAATCCATACTCCTCCCTCCAGTTCACAGCACCTAGATGTTGAACAAATGAATTTTGCATTTTATGTCATTGCTGAACATTTGGGCAATTTGGTGCAGAACGATGTGGCTATGAATAAATTGGCCTCAGGTCCGCATTAAAGCAGCTTTCTCTCTCAGCAGCTATTGCATTCGATAGACAGCCTGCACAAACAATGGAGAGGAAAGGCAGTCCTACTGATAATGATAAGAAAGAGAAAATATTGTTATAAGGCAGCTACGGACACAGCAGCAGGGGGAATACAAACGGAGCTTGAACGTGTCTATGTACTAACAAGACAGATCTGTAACTAATTTTAGACTCGGAGTTTATTTATGCAGTTGATAGCATTTCTGAAGCTGCCAGTTTCACTTCCAAGACCTATTTTATTATTAAAATAACCATATCAAAGACGGAGGTTTTAAGCACATTAGGATGAACAGCAAAAAAATTTGTTTCTGGAACAATAATTTCACTTTCCTAATAGCAAAAGAGTAGGAAGAAAGACCAACTCATTTAGTAGTCCATAGCCATCAATAATAGTTCAGTAAATTTACTGTGACAGTTACTTGCTGCACCGCAGTTGGAAATGCACCCTGTAATACCTACATTACATGAAGTGTAATGTAAACATCATCACAGAAGAGGCTCGGCAGAAGTCCCAGCTGTGACGCAGGGCAAGCGGCACGTTTGTCGTTCATCACTCCTTGGAGAACAGGCAGCAAAATGAGTTTCTGTTAATCACTTTGCTAAGGCCCTCCCTGCGACTAGGTTGCACAAGTCACCTCCAAATCCAGGGTCACCCCAAGTGACTGACTTCTTCCATGGCAGCTGTCACATGAAAACTCCAAACGTGCCGCATAGGTTGACCGCAGCTGGGTTGCTGCACAGGGGGCATTTCTAACCGTGCGGACCCCAGGTATTCTCGAT
The DNA here is from genome assembly GCA_013389825.1 of Crypturellus undulatus. NCBI lineage: Eukaryota > Metazoa > Chordata > Aves > Tinamiformes > Tinamidae > Crypturellus > Crypturellus undulatus. The sequence continues at coordinate 93,027 of VWPW01012838.1, forward strand.
GCTTCACTGCCAGACCGCGGGAGTGGGCTGCGCGCGAGGCAGTACAGCTAGGAATAACCCAGAGCGGGAAACAGATCCCTGGAGTCACCGCCTGCCGCGCGGCCGCTGCCCTGCAGTCCCTCCCAGCCGAGCCGTGCCTGCTCCCCACCGCGGCACTCCGCATTCCCCACGGCTCCTGCAGAGCGCCCACAGCTCGAGCCACAGGAGGAAAGCTCATGCTACGTGGGGAACGACCCCATCGCTGCAGGCCCTCCTTTGGGGCAAGCTTGTAACTGCCCCTTTCAATCACCTAAAAACGGGCACGCTCCAACATCCAGAAAACTGCTAAAATTGATATTGCTCTAATGCGGCCTCAAGGGCTATTTACACAGATGCCTTACTATGACCCTGGCGCTTTCTGCAGTACGGAGGCTGATTTCAGGCTGCTGTTACACTACACGGCTCGGGCGTGTTTTCTAGCACAGACGATGCTTTTAGACATTAATCACGCACGCCAAGGCGTCAACCACCAAGCGAAGGGCGCTCGGCTCCTGCTTGCCTTGCTTTCCAGGGAAAACCACCAGCGCTAGCGAGACGACGGGCGGCTGCCCGATCACAACAGGGCAGACGAAAGGGGAGAGCCCCGAGAGCAGGAGAGGGGCCACCTCTGCCACCCCCTACTCTTGGGACGGTGTAGAGAAAAGCAGCACAGGGCGATGCTGCAGAACAGCCCGGCTGTGAGAAAAAAGCTTGTGCTCATTCCTACGCAGGGGAAAAAAAACAAACAAANGGGAAAACCGCCAGCGCTAGCGAGCACACGGGCGGCTGCCCGGCCACAACGGGCAGAGGAAAGGGCAGAGCCCCGAGAGCAGGAGAGGGGCCATCTCTGCCACCCCCTACTCTCGGGACGGTGTAGAGAGAAGCAGCACAGGGCGATGCTGTAGAACAGCCCGGCTGTGAGAAAAAAGCTTGTGCTCATTCCTACGCAGGGGAAAAAAAACAAACAAAATCACACACAGGGCAGGCCCGCGGGAAACCCAGGCCCCATGAGTTCCGGCGCTCAGGGAGCTGCTAGGGCTTTGCTTTGAATCCGCACGGACTCCTCGCGTCAGCGATGAGCACACCGGTTATTACCTGTGCCCTCCACCAAGGAGGCGCACGCTGCAGCCACATGCGAGTCACCTCTAGCTTATCCATTAGAGCCGCACGCGGAGAGCCTTCGGGAGCTTAAGTTGGCTCCGGTAGAGGAAGCAGGAATAAATAAATAAATAAATAACACCACTTGCAAGCAAAACCAAAAGCTGTTTCCAGGGGATTCCTCTCCATCTTTTCCTAATGCTGTTTCTAATCGCGGCAGCCACTAACCCTCAGAATAGATGCTTCCACTTAAGGAGAAAATAATGCAAAGAAAGTAAAAGAATAAACTGGAACCGGTGAAGTTGCAGTAAACGACAGCAACTGCCATCGGAGCCTTTTCTGTGCCCTTCTGCCTTGTACGTAGCAGGTTTCTCTTCCCGTGTAACCATAGAGACAGCAGGGAAGAGTCTCATCTAGCAGCCCTCACTTCAGCTGGTAGGTTAAGTTATGAGACTGCGGTGGGCTTGAATATTAAAAACACTCAAACAGCCCAGAGGAAGAGAAAACGATCGTTCTGAACGGAAACTGCAGGAGACAGACATCTGTGCAGTAAACAGGCACAGTGCCCTGAAAATAAACTGGCAGGGGGAAGCGTGATATGATGCAACCCTAAAACGAACTCAACTGATAGCGGTGACGGAAAATCAGGCTCTGTTAACAGGTTAAGACAACAAATCCGAAAGTGCTTAGCACATTGCGTCACCAAGAGCTGGAACTGTATGTTTAGTTAGCTGGCATTTGGTTTAACAAAACAGCAAAAGGACTGCAGGACTACTGAAAGTCCTCAGCAACACAACAACTTCACTACCACAGTCACACCGACGATATATTGAATAAGCCACGTTTTACTTCATCACGGGATGTTTTTCAATTCGGGATCATTATCCTGCTTTAAAGAACTATGAAAAAGCACATGCCACCTGTCTATCTTAGCAGAAACCTAGACTCACTGCAGAGAAAGCAAGCGGGTTTGATACAAGCAACCCAAGCCCTTGTTCACGTTGACTATGCACATCGGAGGCAGTGCGCAGAGCAGGACGTTCCACGAGAGCATCGATCAAGCAGGACATGACGTGAAGATCCAGTAACCATCAATACACGTTTGTTTTGGGGAACAGGATTTGCCGTGCTCGCTTCTCATCCCCATCACTGCTCTGCAGGCTGTGGCTGGGGAAGATGAGGGACCAGAGGGATACTGCACTCCAAAAGGAGCCCTAGGAGCAATTGTCACAGCTTTAGCATGGATCTAACACATCCTGCATTTCTTCCTCATAATTTTAATCACTACAATTTTACTGGTCCACTTTTTGGCCCCATTTATCTGTGCTTTTAGGCAATTGGCATCATTTCAAAAGAGGAACTGATCTTTTCCATCTCCTGCATTCTTATTACTCTGAACACCTACATAACTAATAAGCTGATTTACTTGGCTAACAGTTCTATGAAAGGATCTCCAACTTTTCTGGCTGCGATTTTTCACACTCATTTTGACCGATATGTTTCATTATTATTGCAAGGCCCTGTCCTTGTTTTATTCACAGATGGTAAGTGATGATACATTCAGGTTTGCATATTAAATTTTCATGTTAAACATATGCAAGTTAATTGCAACATTCAAGTTTCCACAAGCTCCAATGGATTGCATGCTAGGCTAGTGATGCTTCATAGGGGGTTTCAATCTTTCTTGTGTTGAAACAGAAAGCAAAAAAGAAAAACAACACCTGGAAGGTGAGGAGGATATGGGGAAAAGGAGCAAGTCCAAATTAGTACCTGCTTGAAACAGATTAGTGAAACTGTTGCTGATTTCACAGGCAAAAGAAGTTTCAAATTTCAGAATGGTAGAAATTTTTGTTTATATGAAGAAGGACTTTAATGTGTTCTGATTCTTTTGATAAAAAACAAACAAACAAAAAAAAAGAAAGAAAAACACTTTCTAGCATTTGAAACTCCTAATTTCCAAGATAAAAGTGCTTGCATGCAGAAAAAAAGAAGGGGAGAATGACAGCCATGAAAACTAACTTGAAATGAATGACAATGAAAAGTAACTCATGACTTCTTTTCGAATGAGGGTTCCCATAACCACCCCACCAAAAGGTGCCTTGTGTAGGGACGACTGTGGGGGCTTCCAGATGTTTTGCCAGCAGCTTCCCCTCAGCAGAACACTGTTGGGTTCTGCCCTCGCTCCCGCTCCCATCTGCACAGGCTACTGTAGGGTGCTCCCATACTGCTGTCTGACCCTATGGAATCGATAACTTACACCAAGGCAACTACAGAGGTCAGGGAAGCCTGCACCTGAAAGCCTGGGGCTCTGAACTGCTTGGGCATATTCATCTCCATAGAGATTAAATATCTAAATATATAGATACATTGATAGATACATATGTAACATGAAAGGGACCAGCTTATAAAATCAGCTGTAGGGACTACCTGTTTCACAGAGCCCATTAGATGGCCTCACACAAGACCGGTAAGGAGAGAGTGACCGGGCGAGACCCCTCACCTGACAGGGGGGACTCAATGGGCTGCAGCTCCACATTGTAACACAAAATACGTGAGCAGTCCTCAAATGTATAAAATACAGAGACCCAGGGACCCTGTATTTAAAATACAGGGACCCAGGGACTTGCTCACTCCTATGCTGAGCCTCCTAATGGGGTTACAGGATCCGCTGTTCTCTTGGGTTCTGTAGTTTTCCCTGGGTCAGGGATTTATGGGCCCCATTAAGCAGGCAGCAGCGAACAATTGCGTTTTACTTCCCGGGGCAAGTCATTTATGGATATGAGCTTCGTGACTTACACCCATGCAGCTTCTGTAGCTGGCACTGTTCAGGCCGTACTTCACTTGCTGATGGCTTCCTCCCCGCTCTTGTTAAGAGCAAGGAGGTGAGATCCCGTCTGCATCTGTATTTCAACATAATTACTCCTGCTTCAAGCCATGCACTGAACACGAAGCTATGATATTTTAAATTAGATATCTAAACCATGCTTGTTGTAATTAAATTTCCACATGCATTTTTTAAAGCAAGATTTTCGGTTCAGCATTAATATTTCAGTGTGCCACATTAACTAGTGAACTGCAAAAATGCCTACAGTTTGGGGGAGAGGGGGAGGCTGCATGATGTCAAATCCAGAACAAGAATATTTCATGCTGTATCAAAGTATTTACACAGCCTATTAAGGCCTTTTTTTTTCTCCCCCCTTTCACGAAAAAGAGGTACAGAAATTGCCCCACACACCTCAAAGCGGTGGATGTGCGCTGTCCTGCGAGGACACACTGCTCCAGACAACCCACTGCAGCTGCTAGGAGCCTTGCACCAACACTGAAAGGTTTGTCCTTACAAACAAAAGCTGCTACAGGACCTTGGGTCACAAACTACATGATCACATCAGGAAGAGACATCACCTTAACATAAGGATATTTTAATCTCATTATGATGGCAATGAGATACAGGACTAGTCTGGGAGAAGAGGTTAAGAAGCCACCCAACAACCAGTGCCACCCACACCACATGCTCTGGCAACTTTCCTTAGGGCTATCAGCAATGTTAAAGTGTGACCTGAAGGTGACATAGATTCCAGAAAAGGTTTTCTGGCCACTTTTCTCCTCCCAGAAGGATGCTGGTGGCTCTCCCAGCTATTTTCTATAGGCAAGGCCAAACCTAACCAGCTCCCCACGGACTAGAGGAGCAATACGCAGACTGGCAGATGTGCGGTGAGAAACACTCACCAACAAGCTCATCTTACCACAGAAAGTTGCCTCCGAAGCGGGGCTGAGACCCTCTGGTGAGAAGAGAAAAAAAAAAAAAAAAAAAAAAGCTACATAATAAGTGAACTGGAATACATAATAAAAAGAGAAAAGCACTGATAGAATCATTTGCAAATTAATGAAATCCATGCTGATGAGCCCATTACTCTGCTTCAACTGTTTGTGCTAAACACCAGCTCGGTTTTGATTAATGCAGCGATTACGCCGAGCTCCAGCCTGCTTTACATTTTCCTCATCTCCTGCGCTCGGTGTGAAGGGCTGCAGTTTGTCGGGCACGAGTGACCCCACTCTGGGAGGCTGCGCTGCCCTTCGGGACAGCTCTCTGCAGCAGCGGGGAGCCCTGGTGCCATTCCAAGGGCAATGCACACACCGTTCCCACAGTTCCTTTGGCACCTTCCCAGTACGAATGGGTTTCCTAATACTACGTGACGGAGCATTACGTATATTTTCCAAAGATGCCAATTTTGCCTACCCCGGTGCAGTCTTCAGAAAGTCAATCTGACAGGCTCAAGGAATCAATCCAAAGAGCTGCATCATCCTCTCTCCCACTTCGAAAAATATCTTTGTCTCTCAGCAAGCTAGAAACCACCCCTCAGGCAAGCAAGAGCATCAAAGCCACTTGCAAAGCAAGATTAAAGGCTGCAGTGGAAATTGCAACACAGTGATGGGGACAAATTCCATCCAACGAGCAACTGAATAGTGTTATATAGGTGACACAGGTGTTATTTGACAAGCTGGGGATCTCCATGCAAAGAATAATCCAGGATACATAGGAGATAACAGAAAAAGATGAGGTAGATGAGGAAGAGCCAGTGGGTCATTGCCCTTATCTCTACAGGCATGTAGATTATGTGGCATATAGGGTCCAGCAGAAGCAGGCACGTGCAGGCATGTATACACACTAACACACATAATTCCTAGTATTTCAGTACAGAAGTCAACTTTTCTGAAGAGCAACCATGAAGATTTACTTTTTAGAGCTATTTTATAAAAACTGCCTGTGAATCATATGCTCTAGCAACAGCTAGTACCAGCTATTAGACATGATGGAAAATAATCGGACCAGCACAGGAACTGCCATGTGTGAGTTACTGGATAAAGGGAAGCTCTCTGAAGGCACTGAGTTGGCCCTACGGCACTCGATGCTGATATCGCTGCACAGCTCAGAACAGCATTTACAGCTCAAGCTACTTAACCAACACGTGGGACTGCTCCAGTGAGACAACCTACTTTTTACTTCAGCTTAGCCCTGTAATATAGCATACGGCAGCAACCACACTTGGTCATCTTTTCTGGAATAGCTATGTTTCAAACAGGAAACTATACATTTCCTTGCAGATATAGGAAGGTAAGAGCTTGAGGGAAGGCAATAAAAATACATAAGAAACACTTGTCTATTCTTTTAGCCATTGGACATGTTCTGATCTAAATACTGTGAAGAAAAAAGGTGCCTACGGAAGGAAGGGCTCTCACTCTTCTTCATAGCCTTGCAAAATTATCAGGTCTTTTATTCTTTCTGCCTATTTCTTAGGCTGCAGGCTTTCTTTTTTAAGGAATTTCAAGTTGATTTTTCCAAACAGCACACACTGCTCCAGTTTTACAGTGCAGTTTTTAAACTCATGCTCTGTATCTGGACCTTTTTAAGGTGAACCAACAAACAAAAACAAACCCCAACGACAGCTTTTAGTAGAAGGAGACTTGTGTGCATTGCCTCTTATGCCTTGTATGGAGGCATATGAGTAGCATGACTCCAAATACTCGTGGCACTTTACCAGTCATTTCTTCTGGGGCCAACAGAAGCACACGCACAACCTCTTTCAATCCAGGACAGGAATCTCACGCCCCTCGTAGGCACACCCATGCCCACAGATATGCCAGATACTCCCATCACTCTTCATATGCCTGTATTAAATTCCTCCTTTCTATCAGCCCATGTGACTAATCAGTATTTTGGATAGCACAAGCTGAAAACCTCAAATCTAAAACTGGGAGCACAGGCAATGAACGAGGAGAGAGCTTGCCTATCTCCACAAGGAACCCAGATAACCCATCCCATCCACTGCTTGAGATTTGCCTTACCTCTGAGAGACATCTCAAACACATTCAAGCAAATATGCCTAAACAACTGCAGATCTCTGCCTTTTTACCTTAAAACACACACACACACACAAACAAAAAAAAAAAAAAAAAAAAAAAANAAAAAAAAAAAAAAAAAAAAAAAACACAGAACAGAACAAAAAAAAAGAAAGAAAAACTTACAGGAGTTGGCATTAACCATGCACAAAAGCAACATGCATTTACAAGGTCATTAAAACAACCTTCCTGCTCAGACTTGAGTCAGCGCCCTCCAATTTCCTTCTCCACCTCAATTTATCTTCCTTCAATTGAAATCACTGTTACAGCAGATTAGGTTTATCAACTTTATCAAGCAAAAGCAGTAGCTCCTACTTCTACGGCTCCAAATGAGCTCAAGTGGAAGGCAGTCCTCTGTACTGAGCTCCTCCCATTCCCCATCAAAACAACTAGTCTTGTAGGGTATTGGTCTCCCATCTTGCTTGGGACAGTGAAACCACAAAGCACTAAAAAAATAAAAATAATTTAAAAAATCCTACTGGACATGTAAATAACTGCAGCCTTTCATAGGTAAGGCTTTCAATGTCCTGTACAAATAATATTTTCCTGTTTGTTTTTTCCCTTCAGTAGGCTGCAGGAAAGGAGGAAGGTAAAGCTCCTCAGGACCTACAGTCAAGGGCAGACAGGAGGCAATTTCAGGATTTCGAATCCCCAGTTCATTTATCCTTGCAGACACAATTAACTTCCTATGAATCAGGATACAAAAACTCTTGGCTTCATCTCCCAACTCCTAAGCAATCTCAGTTTTTCTCCTCCGTAAGGATAATCGAACACAGTCCTTGAGTCTTCAGAGGGGCACAGCACCCAGCTGGGCGACAGGGCCAGGGCACCGGGCGCCCACACAAACCACAGACAGTGACAAAGTCCCTGTAGTGTTGCATGGGGTAAACAGCTCGGCTGTGTGTTGGACGCGTGCCCAAGTGTCCCAAACGGACTCGGAAGGAAGCGACCCACTCCCACCACGGGTCAGGAAGGCATTTCAGAGCCCGTTCTCCAGCTTCCACTGCATTAGCGCAGCACTCCACCTCTCCGCAGCCTTGAATGCTGCTGACTGGCAAAGGCAGGAGTTCGTTCCAGTTAGTTACAGCAGAGAAATTCCATCCTGACAATGGCAAAGATCCTTGGGATGAGACACCTAAACTGGCCACTCTTTTCAAGAATGATTTCTTCTTTTTTCTTTTGTTTGTTTTGTTTTGGTCTTTATTACTCTTAGTTACTTTATCTACCTTTCTTTTTTAAATTATTATTCTTTGTTTCCAAAAGTAGTAGGACAAGCAAAAAAAAAAAAAAAAANTTACCTTTCTTTTTTAAATTAGTATTCTTTGTTTCCAAAAGCAGTAGGACAAGCAAAAAAAAAAAGAGAGAGAGAGAGGAAAGTAAAGATACAGGAGATCATACAGCTTCTACCACCAACAATATCAATGGCTCCTAAACAGGAGGATATATCTATACACACACACACAAAGCCAAAAGCCTAGAGACCATAAATGGACAAGAAACAGCATCTCCATTTCTTAAATGCAACACTCACGTAAAACACAGCAATAAAATAATCACCACATACTCGATGCATCAGCATTGACTGCTGCATCCCATTCTGAAGATCTTCCTTAAGCAAAACTCTTTAGTTTAAAATTAAAGATGAATGAAGCCACTTGGGGGCTGCTTGCTATGTCACCATGTATTTCACCAGAAGAGAACCAAGCAATTCTCAACTGTGGTACTTAAAAGTGAAACTGCCCAAAGTAGGTGGACTTGGCAGTGATCTTCTGTTTCCTTAAGCATATTTCTATGACTCCCATGCAGGTGACTTGAGGGTCATATATCCAAAGAGAACCACAAGCATCATCTACCCAGAGACACCTGGATTATGCAGCAGGGCCTGGCAAGACAACCACAATAAGATATTTAAATACCACAAGCTGGCTAGGTAGGATACCTAATAGCTGCATCAGTAGAAATGGTGTGTGATCAGACAGCTCCCTTACAGGAGCCCTGGTCTTTAGGATCTGGGTACTCTACCATTTGCGTCATTCCTATTGACCAGGAATGCCAATCCTCTGGGCCTTATTCATATACCTGGAGCATTTCCAGGCACGTTGCATTCTTCAGGTCTTGAAGATTTCCGATCCTCAGAGGCACGATACAGATTTCCACTGAAAATAACCTTTCCTTGTCACAGGTGCTGCGCACTGGCTTTAGACTCCCCCACCCTCCAAAAACCATGTTCCTGACACTGCTGAAGATGTCATTGCCAAGAAGTGCAGAGGCTCCTTCATCTTTTCAAGACAAAGCCTATAATATCCCATTCCTGGAGAAAGATCACAGAGGCTGCAAATAGGAGAGAACTGTCCTTAAAGACATATGAGCCCTACAGCTTCCACAGGTGCTCGAGGGCTGCTCTGCAGAAACTGTTATGAGACTTCTGGGGAGATTTTGGTAAAGAGGCAGGCTGCCACCTCCAGCGCTGCCTCCAAGGGAGCAGACTGCAAGTCTAGAGATAGGGTGACTCAAGGAACGGCCCAAAATAACACACTCGGATTGGCAGCATGAACAGGAGCCTCCGTGCCGCATGCCAGCTTTCTGCTCGGGGCTGGCAGCAAGGCGGGATTGTAGGTGGCAAATGTTGTTTCGTGGGAGGCTGCCAGGGCGCTGCAGAAACCCGTGGCTCTGGCAGGAGCCAGCGGCTTCTGCGTTCGGGGCTGGATCAACCCTCCCTGTGTTTACTGCCCCTTTTTAGGGTTTCCCTCCACACTAGGGCAGCTGTTACCAGGGGCCCTGAGTCCCCCTCATCTCATGCCCAGCTGAGGGGTCTCCTCCGCTCCTTGCCGGGGTGCGGGACGCCCCCTGCTCCATCTATGGCCCCCAAGGATCCGAGCGAGCTGACGCACAGCAGCGCCCGCCAGGACGCACACAGGGAAAGCCCCGTTGAGGCTTCCCCTTCACAGGGCGTTTCGAGGCAGGAGCAGGGCACCCTGCTGCTGCTGCCAGCCGGGGGAGGAGACGCTGCCTCGTCCCCCCTCATTCGGCCAGCACAGACAGCGCCGCTCGGACCAAGCCGCTCCGCAGGGCGGCAGGCGCCAACGTGCCGCTCCTCGCTCCTGTCGCGGGTCGCAGGAGGCGTCTTTCCCGCCCGCCAGAGGCGGCTCGCGCGGCCCCTGCTCCTGCCATGAGTGTTTCCACACATGGAAACAGCCACCTCTCGAGGCAGGTGAGCGCCTCGGGTCGCGCTCGGCTGCGCAATCCAGCCGCACAGGTAGGCTGGCCCCTTCAAGGCGCTCGAAGCAATGGAAAGCGCCGCAGGGAAGTAAAGCCTCCCGTTAATAGGCAGCATGAGAACATGTGTTTTTGTTGGTTTTAATAGTGCGTAAGCCAAAGCTTCCGCATAAATAGAAGAAGTGTCAAGTGACTGCCGAAGGTTGCTTCTTTCCTAATCCATCCCTTAAACATGTATGTATTAAGATACATGCAAATGACCCGAGGGCAATCTGCCCCTGAGAGAGCTTAGGATGTATGGGCAGAGCAATGCAGGGGTGAATACAAGCACTTTAGAGGACATTGTCCCCTCACTAGTAAGATTTGGATGCCCAGTTTGTGAGGGGCAGGGGGTAAGGGGAGGAGGAGGAGACCTGCTATTAATAAACTGTGCTTAGTTTTGAAATTAAAAGCTCAAACACAAAAGCTCTCGAACAAAACCCAACTTTTTTTTTTTTTCCCCTGCATGCAAACTGCATCACTTCCCCACAACAACCAGCCTTGCTTTGGGAAGCAGATGGCAGCCTGTGAGACCTACGGATCCTTTGTCTGGAGTAGCCAACGCGGCCCTACTGCCCATCAAAGTCAGGCACCGCATTGGGAAGCGCTGACCCCAACAAATCCATTATGCTCCTTTCTACCGCAATGCTACACCCAGCAGAACGAGCCGGGCTCGAGAGGAAAGGGAGAGAGATTTCCAGACCCTTTCCCCCCGGCCCCCACGAGCAAGGACCTGAGCGCCCAACGCACCGCGGGGGCTGCCCATGGGGGCTGCCCATGGGGCCAGGCTCCCTTGAGGAGGCCGGATGCCCCTTGGGAGCATCCTTGCAGCGGCCTGGAAGTCAGCGGGCTCCATCACCCCAAATACCCGCGTGGCCGAGCGCAGAGGGAAATGCCCATGACGGTGCTGGGGGCAGGCACCCCCCGGCAACGGGGCATCTGCCACAGGGAAGGGGCTCCCTGAGTAACACTGGGTCAGGCTTACGGACAGACTAGCGGCTTTCGTCTTGCATATTTAACAACAAAATAAATACACAAAAAAAAGGCTCTGACCTCAGAGGAGCACACTGGCTGAGTTCTTCACACTCCTACAGAAATCGTCACCCACCTCCCTTTCCTTAAGCATAAGGCAATCTCTCAAGGATGTGGCAAAAGCAACGCCGAAATTCAAAGCGTTGTGATCAAACGCACAGAGGCGACGCTGGTTACGGCTACATTTGTCACCTACCTGATGGCCCAACCTTATTATTTGAGGCAGTACAACAACCGTGTTAATCACAGCCCCTCCTTGGAAGACATCTAGAAAGCTAGAGAGCACAATGTAGATTTACCATACCCCAACGCCACGTCTTTCTCCTTGCCATCTTTATACTTGTAGTTCATCCCTTGTTTGTACCAGAGGACTGAAATAAAGATGTGCCTGACTTGGAGGCTACACGTGCAAGAGCGTGTTGAGTTTTTACGATGATGACTCTGGCAGCAGGCTGGTGGGTAAAGACAGAGGGCAACTGATATGGGGTACGGACAAGGAAGGAGACACGCGAACAGAAAACCCGACGCTGGGTATCGACGTAAAATAAACGTAACTTAAAATAAAAGGTAGAGAGAGACGACAGGCGCGATCCGGGGAAACCCCTCACAGACCCTGCCACCGCCCTCCTTGGGTGTTCTTTGATACCCCCCCACCATAAGCTTTATTGCCTCCCGCCCCAAGGATGGGTGAGGCCCTTCCTTACCACCCTCGATGAGGCTTCCTGGGGACCGCTAGGCCTCAGATGTATCTCGGAGGGCAGGTCGCGAGAACCTCACGCGGTCGAAGGGGATCTTCTAGACCTCCGTGCTGATCACCCAGTATGGGTTCACACGGGGCCTAACAGATTTCGAAACAGACAACACGAACCACCAACTCCAGATCCAGAAACGGCAAGNTGGAATTTAAGTCCCGAATAAAGGAATGAGTTAAAAATAACCTTCTGGCTGAATTTGAGGACATTCAGAAAGGAAATATGAAAGATGACCAGCCCTGCAGAAGCTAAGCAGCCTCCTCAAATGTTTTATCTAAAGGCTGAGTGATTTCTGGTCTTTGGGGACCAGAAATGATTGCCCACGCGCAGAGACCTCTGTGCGCTTCCACAAAATGGTAAATCAGATCCACTCCAGAGCAGGGGGCGGCTATGCCGAGCTCGTGGGGGGCCCCTTCCAGCAGCACTGCTCTACCAGTGACCATGGGTCCATGGACAGCAGTACTGCTCCCCTAATGTACAGACTTCACCTGGGATCCGGATGGCAATGGGAAGATCAAGGGGGCACTAAACGCCACAGGGCATTTTCACAGCCGTGGGCAACAGGACATCGGCACAGCAACTCGAGGCCTCTCGTGGGTTCAGAAGTCAGCAAAAACAGATTTTATTTTTTCTTTCTAAAGAAGGGAAGGGCCTCCGGAGCGATTATGGTATCGATCTCACAACCTCAGCTCGAGCGGGGCGATGCTGCAGCATTAGCACCAGCTGGGCTCCCAAGCAGCCTCAGCTTCCCCTTTCAGGCGTGCAGTGCCCTGCGAGTGAAGGCGGGGGGGGCACCGCAAGTGACTGTCACCAAAACTCCAACCGAAAACCGAAACCCCGGAAAAAGTTCTGAGTCACAAGATGTTTTCAGACCTTAACCACTAACACGTAGGGGAGCATGTGGGACACTCCGCCATGCCCGTCACTCCAAACAGCTCCTCTGGGGCTCAAAGAATGAGGGGGATCGGTGCCTTTGCTTCCCACTCCCAGGCAAAGGCTCCTCGGGGACATCTGTTCACTCTTGTTCCTGCCCCGAGCGGGAGAGCTGAACCCGTCATTGGAGCTCCCGCTCGCATCAGGCCACCGGCACCAGCACCTCGGCCCCTTCTCCCTGCCACCCGGGACGAGGCTCCATCCGGATGGGTTTGCATGGGAGGCTCAGGCCACAGGGGCTATGGGGGCTTTGTCACTATTGCCTCTTCAGAAAGAGAACCCAGCGTATCAGAGCAAACCAGCAGCAGCAGGACTCCTTCCCCTCCACCTCACAAGCCTGTGGGCAGATCTGAGAAGAAAGAGAACAGCAAGAATCCCACTACAGAAGCCATAAGAAGTTATTAACCACCTCATCTACTACTGTTAATAGCAAACCGCCCCCACACACAACACGCGTGCACCTCTTCTGGTTACAAGATTACAACCACAGCTGTCCCACTGCAGCACCCAGCTGCAGATGTTCCTATTTATACCAGAAAAAAGAATTATTACTTAATAACATTCCTTACAGTGGGATTCTTCAGTCCTTAGTCACTCCTCAGTTTAAGATAACTTTAGACTATACATACTTGCTCAAATTAAGGGAGTCAAATGACATTTGCTACCCCACTTGCTAAAGCCAGAAGAAGTGACCTTATCTGTAGATGCTAAGATGACAAGTCTATCATGAGTATCATCATCTTGGGAAAAGCCTAGATACATGATCCGTCTGTGCTGAGTAGCTGCTATCCTGATTTCCAGAGATAAATACTCTTCCTTAATAGTTTCATAACCGTAGTCATTAGAGAGAGAGGTTGACAACCTGCAAAGAGATGCATTAAAGTCACTGGGGTACCATTCTTCCCAGCCTTGACATTCGTGAAATGTTTACAGAGCAAAGCACACGGCAGAGCAGGCCATCCACAGCTCTGCGAGAGCACACGTACATGCTCAGCATCTAGGACTTTCTATAAGCATTGAATCATGCTCAGCAAGTTCATCTTCACCTATTATGTAATTTTTTTTTAATATATTCAGCACAAGGGTTCTGCCCCATATGCAAATACCTCATCTGGCATAATTATAGACTGATACACTGGAAGAAGAAACCAAATGACAAGGCATACATCCAGACCACAAAAAAGGTGCCTTCCTAGAAATGGAAGCATCTTTCCAACTCTTGCACACAAGTCAGCACCACAGATGAGACCAAGGCTATGTTAATAGAACTGTTTAAGCACAAAATTGACGTTGGTTTTAATTTCATCTCAAAGTACTGCATGGCATAAAGCAAGGAAGAATACTAAGCAGGAATACAGATGGAAGAGAAGAAACATTATCATATGAATAAACAACTTATCAGCAAATCCCTTCCCTCCCTCAGCAATGAAAAGCCAAATATTTACTCAATTATATATTGCATTCTTTGCTCACATACTTCATAGTTCAAATTTTAAAAGCAAACAAATAAAAGCTCTTGTCTTTTCCCAGAGGTGTCTCGGGGGGAGCAGGAGGTTTTACACTATCCAATCCAACCCAATCCAAGCCGCCTCAGCAGACACCTAGAGAAGGGGCAGGAGAGGTGGGGGGTTGGCTTGACCTTCCAGGGCATTGGCAGGGTAAGGGGCCCAACCTGCAGATGCCGTTACATGGCCAAAATCAGTGCAAATCATACATATTTGGACAGCAGCAGCAGCATCCTGCCTCCGCAGGCTCCAGCTACACCACGAGCTCAGCCAGTCCCGAGGAGACTCCTCTGATGCACGTTTCATGGACTCCTGAAGCCAGTTCTTGCTTTTCCGAGTTCATCAGGACCAGCTCAGCCCTCCTGGCTTCGGGTCCCCGACGCTGCGAGCACCTTTCGCGCTCACGCAGCCCAGCCCGGGAAGCAGCCGCGGTGACGCTTGCTTTTTCCTTGCAGCTGCCAACGTGGGGACCATCGCATGCTGCTGCACCGCTGCTTGGCCAGCACTGGGAAATAGCTATGCATGGGAATAAGCAGGAATTTATATACATACTAACAAAATGCAAATGTATACAAACAGTTTCAGCCATCCATGAAAAGCAGCAGCCACTACACACCGTGACAGTTCAGCTTTGCTTTAATCCCATCATTGTTAACACAGAATGGGGTTTGGGATTAAGCCCCCTCACTCTTCCGCGTCCTCGTCTTTACCATGACAAGGGAAAACCAAGGACGGCGCAGAGAGAGGATTCAAGCCTCCACGCTGCACAGCCTGCCACTCACATATCTTCGAAGCACACGGGAGATTTATTTCACATACAGCTTATTTGAAAAAACAACAACACACACAAAACATAGCAAATCTTGTGGGTTTGTTTTCCTATCTCCCAAAGTTATTGCAGTTTGATGAAGACAACTGTAAAGCAAAGCCAAGTTGATGCTCTAAGGGAAAGAAGTTCATTCTCCAAGAGTGACATATTAAACATTGAATCTGAACGCAAAACAAGAATGACGACATTTTCATATGAATTTTTGAAGGTTGTCCTCTAGCCAGAGAGCAAGTTTTCTTTATAGATCCACCAGAAGCAAGCAGCCTCTCTCCCCCAACAGTATATTCTGCTAAGAGTTAATTTTTGCACCATCCCTCAAAGCAGGTCAGTGAGCTCTAGCCAAGCCCTTCAGCCTATTCCACACAGTAAATACTTACAAGGAAATATTCCTTCCATTTCATTCTTTAGGTATCTTGCTTTTAAGTTAATTTTGGTGGATTTAACATGAGGTGACTGTTCCACAGGAAAGGGGATATAACAGAAGTTCACAGCACGTTCACTAAGCCAACAATCACTCCACACTGAGTTGCTCAGTATGCAGGGCAAAGAGGAGGAGACAAATGCCCTCTGCCCCTCCTCTCAAGGAGCAAGGCTTCACCTTTCCAACCTGTTAGGATGTCCTAAAGAGAAGCGTTTTGATTTAACGTGCAACTATAAGAAAGCTGAGTGGAACTATCATGCACTCCAAGCAAGAGGAGCAAGTGAATTTGCTCACGTTTTCATCCCGATAATATCACTAAAGCTTCTTCCATCCATCCCAATATCTGACACATCAGGAATTTGTCACATGAGTCATCTCCCTAGTGCCTTTTATTGTGATGACCCATCACCGTGATGGCCCATTGCCATTTCTTCCCTAATTACTTTTGAGATTATCCACGTGGCTGATGTGGCCAAAGCACCACAGCTGAAGGCCCACTGTTTCCTTTTCNTTTTTTTTTTTTTTTGTAACATGGTGTTAGTTTCCCTACCATAAGTATATTTCTGGCCGAGAGGTAGACAAACTGAACTTCAGATTTTATTTTCATCAGCACTCACAAACTCTATGGAAAGATGAAGGAGAAAAAAATAAAACACTTCCTTCCCACACACATAAGATATGGCTGAACAGGTAATTGGCAATATTCTTCCCATGGATGCAAAGGGTCACATGTGAGCTAGAACACTAATGGCCAAACACCATTGCTAAAGCTGGTTAAGTCAGAGCACTAGCTGGATCAAAGCACAAATGAGGTCTATTCCCATTTCTCAGCACCTTCTCCTGCACTCCAGCACTCATCCCGCTGCACTTGGTGCAGCAGGGTACAGCAGACACCTCTGGCTTTGCAGCCCATGCGTTGGCCAGTGTGTTTCACAGACTGGCCAGTACGTTTCACAGACTGGCTGGCACTGACGACTACATGATTAGTCCATGACAGAGCGGAGAAAAGCAAAGCAGGAGAAGCAAGGCCCCTGGAGACTTGTCCGTTGCGAGCTCTATGCTCATGTAGGAGAGCTCTGGGCACTGGTTCTGCTCCTGGGCACCGGTCAGTCGTTCCTGGGAGAGGACAGAGCCCCTCGGGCAAAGGGCTGAGCAATGGGCTGATACCGCAGCCCTGCTCTGCTCTGCGCGTTCAGACTCCGTGTTCAGACCAGCTGCCTCGGGGGCACCACTGCCGCCCCCAGGCACGGGGGAGCTGCACCAAGACAGCGGACAAAACGGTTGTCACAGCCAGCCACTGGCACCTTCACCCTCTGTGGGGGTTCAAAACACAATCTCTTGCTTTCCCAGGGGTGTCTGATCACAGCAGGCAAGCTTATGTCTCCAGGATGCTTGTCCTGCGTGTTTTTGCTTTCTTCACCTCACTTGGGCTCTCACATCCTACAGCCTCCAGGCGCTCTGCTTCCAGCCCCGGACCAGCGTCCCATGGACACCAACACGGCCCTGCCCTGGCTGACCACGAGCGGGCCTGGAGCTGGTTCACTCAGAGCTCAAACCCTGCGAGCGCCTTCACCGGGACCACGGCTCACACCACGCGCGGGGAAGGGAAGGAGCCGCGCACCCCGGTGTCAGGGGACGAGGCACTAACTAGGACTTAACCGAGACAGACGCTGGTCAGTAAGCGGGAATTAAAACAGTAGCTTAGCTGGCAAGAAGTACGTGAAATTTGCTTTGGTTTAGCCTCAACAATATCAATGCATACAATGACATTTCATCAACTCCATCAATGCCTTATTTTCCAAGGAATGCAATATACAAACTCAGATGAAGGCAAACACATAACACAGGAGTCACACTGAGCCAGGGGGAGCATCTGAATCCAGGATCTCTCTGACACACAGAATGAAAGGGCTATAATTAAACTTACTAATGTCACAGCCATTAGCAATTGCACAAGCAATCCGTTACCCAGCTAAACGAGAAAGTCGTTCCTTATTAATAGTTATTGTAGCTGGATATTTTATTTGTCAATAATATTGACGGCACTATATAAAGAACACTTTGTTTCTTTTGGCTGCAGGAGTTCTCCCTACAGAAGCAGGAGTCTTTAAAGCATAATTCAGATGACTATAAAATCAATGTATAGTATTACACCTAAATTCTCTTTCCCCCTATAATAAATATATATCCAGGTGTGCATACACATGTTTAATAAAAAGCCATTACAGCAGTTGCACAGCTTTAAACACAATGGCACGGGCAAGAAAGCAGAAACATTTTCCCTGTTTCAGCAGTGAGTCAAGGTCATGGAGAAGTAGGGATTGTCTCCATGTTCTCTTGAAGTAGAACAGCAACGTTTTACTTGGATCAAAATCGAAAGATTTGTTTTCACATTTAGAAATTAAGCTCGATTAATATTTTGTACCAGAAATTTTTGAGAAGGTATTTCTGATATTTCCTCGTATACCACTGTTATGAGAGAGAGACAAAAAAAAAAAAAAAAGAAAGAGGTTATTTCAACAAACCAGACACTCCATTCAGTCTCTCACTGATGAAATCTACTCTTCCAGTCATCAATCCTGGACACCTAGTGTTGCATATAAGCTTTTCCTCTTAAATGCAGGGAGAGAGGATGTGAAGGAAAATATTCAAGTCGAACCCCTTCCAGACTCCATATAATGGACAAAAATCACAGGCAACCTACTACAACTGCCTCTAAGGTGCAAGCTGATCTGCCAAGCTGTACAGCATCGGCCACCTTCTCCTCTTCCCGTCCCACTCCCATCTGTATCTGGATTATTTAACCTGGACAGTCCCTCTGCAAATGGTTCATGTCACTTTGGACTGTCCTTCAGAAACCAAAAAGCTAAACTTTAGAGACTGGTTTTCATATGAAGTAATCCAGTAAGTCGTGGAACTGCAACTATTTAGCCATTCCCTGGCCAACATAAATGTATTAGCATATTCCCAGTAAAGCAGAAGAAAAAAAAAAAAAAAAAAAAAAAGCTATGGAACGCTGTGTATACAAGAAGTTACATTGTTGTAATAATGCCACCTAGGTTTTTTTTTTATCTCTTCAGCACAAATCCCAGCACTACGGTGCAATTTGTCATGAAGAAAGTTAGCAACTAGCCGCAGCTCTCCATCGAATGAGACAGTGACAAGCAAGCGCTCAGGTGCCAGGGAATCACACTCTAGAAGTAAAGAACTGTGTGGCTTTCCGAATAAAATAGAGCCCACCAGACGAGAAGCACAGACAGGCAGACTGCAACGCCAACTGCTTCTTTCTCAGCATTAGTATGAACTGCAGCAGTGCTTCCTTGACAGGGGAAAATTAATTACCAGTACCTATTTATTTATAGGGAAGCAGCGAGAGGCAGGAGCAGTGTTGGTTTCCCGTGTGACACTCAACACTTCCGATAAGCCCGATGAGGGAGTGCTTGCAGCGACTGCTTTGCAGGAAAATAGTAGGTCTTAGCAGCAGCAAAACTACTTCACTGTTTAAGTTGAAAGCATCAGTCCTTATCCAGCAGCCAAAACTAGACAGCGCAGAGTATGTTCTTCAAGGAGACCTAATAACTAGAACTGCTCCTCATTACAAGCACGACATTAAGCTAATATTTCAAGGTTTATGGAAAGGCTCTAAACCACTTCATTTTTTGTACAGAGGGGCTGGCACAATTCAGGCAATATTCACATTTCAAAGTGTAGAGGGCATCCTCTACGCTTTGGGCATCCCTTTGGGCCCAAGCCCCAGCACTGACTTAGAACATCCTCTCCTGGATTAATCCTCCCTCTCCGGGCACACTCTCTTCTGTTGAGCTTGGGCCACTTCTTCCACTTGTGACCAAAACAACCACCTGCAATACTCTCCCTGCTCTCGTCCAGGGCACCAGCTTACTTTTGCTATTAAATTAAGTCTAGTTTTCTTCTCAACTCATCCTTACATGCTCTGGATTTTTTCCAACAGTATACTTTGACTCTGTAAAAAGATACTGCAGAATTTAATATGTTATCAACGGGAAATAGGAAAGTAACTACACTCAGATAAATCTTGTGCCTTTCACACACAGTTATGAAGTCCACACAGTGTCACAAAATATGTAATAAAGCCAATTTAATGAAATATTAGGTCCTTTTGTTTAAGGCAGTGTTACATATTTGCTGCAATGAGCTCATTTAAGCCCATGCAATCCTCAAGTTGACAGTCTTGAAAGGGCATCCGTTTTCACCTGAAAGTAGGCACGAAGATAAAAAGTGAACCGAAATGTATTCTCAGTCATCCCTTAACTGGAAAGAGACATTTCTTTTGCCCTACTTCAGTGATGTTCACCAAGGCAAAGAAGCCAATACCGAAATTTCCATGCTTTTCACATGCATTTCACATCAAGTGCACTATTTTTCTTTGAGTTTTTCAAATACTGTAAGTGCTCAGTAAATATTTTTCCTTTTCTCCCATCAGTCTGGAGAAAGGAGACTTTTTATTCCACCTTAGACCAAGAGCCCTGTGGCAGCACCACAGGTACTACAGCATGACATTATTATAGTCCAGTACATAGCTACATACACTATCAAGTTGAGTTTAACTGTTTATTACACAGTTTCCTGTGTAATAAAAATTAGGAAAAATCTATATCAGAAAATTGCACACAAAGGTAGATTAAGCGAAGTGTCTGCATGATGGAAAATTCTCATCTTCCATGTTTATTTTAAGCACTCAGCATCTGCAGGAACAAGAGCCACCAGGCAAGTTGCTCTTCCCTGGATGCAGCTCAAGACCTTACAGAGCTTCAGCACCCTAAGCGATGTGTCCGGCACAGCACCTGCACCTCAGCTGGCCCCAAGCGGCTCCAGCTGGAAACACAAAAGGAAACTTGAGGTTTTGTAGCTTCTGCGCTCGCAGAGGGGTCCATGGGGCCAGCGATCGCCCTCCTCTCCTTCCCAACTTGCGCGCACAGCACTCGCCCCCATCTCGCACTCAGTCCCAGCTCACTTCAGTTTATTCAAACCCTATTTAAGCAAGGTCGCCCATGTGCAGGGGTTGCTAAGAGACTCCCATGTTTAGAGTTAAGCAGGTTCTTAATTACTTTTTGCTAAATTAGGCTGCTCTATGTGGCAGCTTAAGCCATGGCAACATTTCATCCAAAGCTATGACTCAACATGCAACTCAACGCAACAACCTCTTCAAACACAAGGCTGACAAGATGCTAGGAGAGCTGCACAATTCAGAACTGGAAGAGGAGGATCATTTCTCTCTCAAAAGCAATCTGAAAGCATTTTATAAATAAACAGCCTTAACCTGTGTGTTTCCTGTGACACAATAGCCCTCGCATTCCCTTGAGCATCTTTCCCCCTATTCCAGCTATAAATTCAATTCTGGTAGCTCAGTTTTTGAAACCTACAATGCCCAACTTGCAATGAGATCTCACGAGTGCCATCTACAGCAGCATTAATACCCCCCAAGCTCTAGCAGAAGTATATTTTCCATTACATCCAGAATCAGGGTTAAGTTTTCTATGGTCGCACTGTCTATTGGCGACTCACAGCACTGTTCTCCTCTAACGTTTCCAGCTGCTGATCTCCCAGCTGATAGCTGAAAGCTCTTGTCATGAATCCCTAAAAATATAACGTTGCTCAGTGGAAGTCCCTTCGTATTTCTGTTATATCAGTTTTTCCTCTGTCACATCCCAGTGCTCCCATATTTGCATCTTCAGCAATTTTGGCATGCTGAAATCTTACTGCTGGACCTCACGTAGCTTAAGCCAACAGTAAAGCCAGTTCTACTTTTGATTTCCTATCTTGGGGGAAAATAATCCAAAGTGAAGCCCCACTTATTTTAGAAGCAACTGCTTTTGGCAATTTCTCTTTAAAAGGATTCATATTTGCATTCAATGTTATGCATGGGAATATCCTCAATGTGTCAAAAGATCTTTCTGTTAGTGAAAAGTGCTTCATTTTGAAGAGGGAGACTCCCTTCAGCTTTTAAGTCTGATTAAGGTTGCCGGAAGTATTCGGCTGATCCTAGTAAGAGAGATGAGGCCTCGAGCAGAGCCAGTGGGTTATACCAAGACACTGCTTTTGGTCCCTCCTTGATCGATGCTTCACTGCAAGAGCATCCCACCTTACCGTGACAGAGAAGCCAGCAAGGACAAATTTTAAGGAGAAGGCAGTCATCAGCGAAGGGTTTGAAAACAGTTTATTTTCAGAAAGGGGAGTTTGAGATGACTCAAAGGGTCGCTGAAGCCCTGGTGGGTCACGCTGTGCAGATCAGAACCACTGCACGCCATCCGCAGTGGGATAGCTCACGAGCCAGGAGTTCGCTATTAAAAATAACACAGGAAAGCATAAAAAAACACGACCACTACTACCTGTGAAAAGCCAGACTTTAAAGTACGTTTGGCTAATGCCTCAAAATCGAGATTCCAGACAAGCGCAGATGGGCACTTGTCACAAATACAGCGCTTTCCCAGGCGGAGGGTTTGGCACCTCACGCTGAGGCGACGCTCCTTGTAGCTCAGTATGTGCCACTTGGCCGCGGGCAGAACCACAGGCACGAGCCAGCGCGCACGGCTCCGCTCGGCCAAGTCCTTCCCTGACGCAAGGCGGGACGAGAGGCTTCCCGCGGCAGCGGAGACCTTGCTGGGACGCCATCCCCCGGCACGGGGTCCCCGGTGACGGCCGCATCCCAGCGCTGCCCAAGCACACTGCGGCCACCTCCGGCACAGCACGCACCCACGGGCTCGAGCGCGCTCCGGCCCGCAACTCCCATGGCGCGCGTCGCTTTGCACAACGCGCGCCACTAAATTGTGCCGTGCTCGGGGTCAATTGTGTTTTGCGTATTTAAAAAAAGAAAAAAGGAAAAAAAAATGCCTTAAGCGCTTCCTTTCAGATAAACACGAGTGACATTTAGGGAAGGACACCGACTTTCTGAGCATAAGCGGCTCGAATCCAACCACGAGCCCTCCCCCAAACAAGCATTTTGGGAAGCGAGCGAGCATCTCCGAGACCCTACGGTAACAATCCGGGAGGAAAACACTGGAGAAATTCAAACAGAAAACGCAAAGCGGGGGGAGGGACTGGGGGGGAAGGTGCTGGAAGAGCATTTCTGAGCAGCCGTAGGACGTGGGGAGGAAAAAAAAAAAAAAAAGACGCAATTAGAGATGCGATCCCGTTAATTTATGCGGCTCTTCCAGACCCTCCCCCAGCACTCGCGGTGCAGACGGGCAAGGGGCGAAGCCGGCGGCACAAAGCTCGGCCCGCGGGGCGCCCGCTCGCGCCGGGGCCCTCCCGCAGCGCCCCGGGGGGCCGC
>VWPW01012840.1:0-10110 GCA_013389825.1 Crypturellus undulatus
ACAGTGACAGCCAGCACGGTGACACCCTGTATGGTCACACCCAACCCGGTGACATGCAACACAGTGACACCCAGCGCAGTGACACCCAGCGCAGTGGCACCCTGCACGGTGATGCCCTGCACAGTGACATTCAGTGCAGTGGCACCCAGTGCGGTGACACCCAGCGCGCCCGTGGCAGCAGACACCCGGCTTCATGGCCTCTCGGGAGCAGGGCTCATCCTGGTCGGGGATGCCACCGTGCTCAGGGTGCTGTCACCAGAGATTGGCGCCTTCCCATCTCCTGCCTGCGGTGCCAGGTGCTGGGAACGGCGGGTGTCTGTGTGGACACCCTCGGGGTGGCTCCAGAGGCCCCATTCTGGGGGGCTGCTCTTGGTGACGTCCCGCAGCGGGCACCGCGCAGCAGCCCTGTCCCCAGGCTGGTGCCAGGCTGCGCCGTGGTGGCCCCGTTCCCGCTCCTTCCTTGGAGGGCCCTGCGCCCTGCCTGAGGAGCCCAGCCTGGAGCGCCCCGTGGGCTCGGCAGTGCCAGGGCTGCACCCCGTGGGCAGGGGACACCGAAATCCACCCGTGGCCGCGGGGCTCTGCAGCGCCGCCTGCACCACGGGGCTCTGCACCCGCCTTGGCCGCACGTTCTGGAGCTCTGAGCTTGGGAGCTGCAGGAAGCGCCTGGAGCTGCCCGGAAGGATCATGTGATGGTGTCGGCCGCCCCTCATGTGATGGTGACCGGTGACCGCGTCCCCTCTGGTGCCCGCCGGGATGGGGCCACCCGCGCTGGCCGTGCTGCTGACGGCGGGAATCCTGCACGCGCAGGTCAGCGGGGAAAGTTCGGGAGAAGCGCGAGGGGCCCCGGCTGGGCTGGCGCCGGGATTGCTGCTTCCCTGCTCCGCGTCCGGCCTCTTCCTGCCACGCACGCGGGTCCCGCACTGTGCGCCGGGATGTGGGGGTGCCCCCCGCTCCCTCCTCAATGTCCCCTAGGGCGGGCACGGGGTGTCCCCGCTGGGTGGCACTGCCTGTCCCCAGGGAGCCCCCGGGGCGGCTCCGGTCCCCACGTTGTCCCCGCGCGCAGGCGGCCCCGCCGGCGCGCTCCTTCCAGGTGGACTATGAGGGCGGCTGCTTCCGGAAGGACGGCGCCGCGTTCCGCTACGTCTCGGGCAGCCTGCACTACGCGCGCGTCCCGCGCCGCGCCTGGCGCCACCGGCTCCTCCGCATGTACATGAGCGGGCTGAGCGCCCTGCAGGTGTAAGTGCCCGCGGCCCCGCGGGGTGCCCGGGCCTCTCCTGTCACAGCGGGAGGACAGTTTGTTGGCTGATGGCAGCCACCGAGATGGGGAGGGCGTTGGGGACCCCCAGGGCTGCCCTGTCCCCTTGGGTAGCCGCTCAGCGCCCCTGGGGAGAGGGTCCATCCTGGGAGCACAGCAGAGAGGAGACAGTTCTTGCTGGATGCATCCCTCGCCCATCCGCACTATCCAGCGCTCTCCCCGCCAGCTACGTCCCCTGGAACTACCACGAGCCGCTGCCGGGGGTTTACGACTTTGCCGGGGAGCGGGACGTGGAAGCCTTCCTGGACCTGACGGCGCAGCTGGGGCTCCTGGTGATCCTGCGCCCGGGGCCCTACATCTGCGCCGAGTGGGATATGGTGAGTGCCAGCCCGGGCCCCACGAGGTGCCCTATGGGGTGGCCTGGGCAGAGCGGGGCTGCTGCCCTCGTGCCGGCCGTGGCACCCTGCAGCCTCAGGCAGCAGCACCCGCAGGCACGGTGATGCCGGTCACAGCTCCGAGCGGCTTCGCTGTCCCCTTGCTGTGTGGGGTCTCTCTAGGGCGGCCTGCCTGCCTGGCTGCTGTGGAAACCAGACATCGTCCTGCGCTCCTCCGACCCCGGTGAGCTCAGCGCGCGGTGCCCGCAGGGACGGCTGCCCGTGCCCATGGGCTGCTCTGTTGTTGGTCTCACTCCTGGCAGCGTCAGTCCCCGAGCGCACGTCTTGTCCCTCATGGGAGATCCTGTCTCCCCCCTCGTCCTCATGGCGCAGGCTGCATGTGGGACCAAGAGGTCCCTGCAGCGAGGCCGAGCGGCTCCCTGTGTCCCCAGACTACCTGGCGGCCGTGGACTCCTGGCTCCGCGTCCTGCTCCCCAAGATCAAGCCCCGGCTGTACCAGAACGGGGGCAACATCATCAGCGTGCAGGTTGGCTGCTGTTGGGCTCCCTGCCCTCCTGCGGGGCATCTCCAGCTTTGTCCCGCGAAGCCACCCGCCTCCCCGACACCGTGTGCTCCCCGTCCCCAACATCGCGTCCTCCTCGTGTGCTGCTCCCAGGTGGAGAATGAGTACGGGAGCTACTACGCCTGTGACTACGACTACCTGCGGCACCTGCTGGGCACCTTCCGGGCGCTGCTGGGGCCCGAGGTGCTGCTTTTCACCACCGACGGCACCCGGGCGGAGGAGCTGCGCTGTGGCACCCTGCCCGGCCTCTACGCCACCGTGGACTTCGGGCCAGGTGCTCCATGGAAGAGGATACGGCATGAGGGTCCTGTCTCCGACCTTCTCCAAGCTCTCGTCATAATTTCCGCAGACTCCAACATCACGGAGGCGTTTGGTGCCCAGCGCCTGGTCCAGCCGAAGGGGCCCTTGGTGAGCTTGGCACGGGCACCTTGGAGGCCACTGGCTGCTGTGGCTTTGGGGAGGCAGAAGGGCCCCAGGCAGCGCCAGGAGCCCCGGGTGAAGCGGATATCTGCCTTGTTTCCGCAGGTGAACTCCGAGTACTACACGGGCTGGCTGGATTACTGGGGGGAGGCGCACGCCAGCGTCAGCTCCGCACGGGTGGCGCGGGGACTCGAGGACATGCTGCGCCTGGGAGCCAACGTCAACATGCGAGTAGCTCGTTGGCTGGCACCGGGGGTGCTGCCCGGCCACCCCTCTGCGGGCGCTGGAGCTGCCGGGGCTGGCGCGGGGGCTCACCTCAGTCCCGGTGCCGTCACACAGGTACATGTTCCACGGGGGCACCAACTTCGCCTACTGGAGCGGTGAGTAGGGCCATGCCCGGGGGGCTGGCGGGCAGCGGGGCCGAGCAGGGCACAGGCACGCTGTGGGGCTGGGACTATGGGGCGAGCCTTGGCCACCTCTGGAGAGGTCCTCTTGGGTGGGCTGACACACACCCTTGACCACCTTGGCACCCTCAGTCCTGGCTCTGGTCCCACCGCGTCGCGATGCCGCTGGCCTAGTGCTGGTCCCCATCAGTGGACCATCAGCCCCCGTTGCTTTCCCTGGCCAGGTGCCGACTTCAAGGACAGGTACAAGCCCGTGACCACCAGCTACGACTACGACGCACCGCTCTCGGAGGCCGGGGACCCCACCGAGAAGCTGTTTGCCATCCGCACGGTCATCAGTAAGGTGCCGAGCCTGGCGGGACGAGAGGGAGGACGCTGGCAGCCCCGGGTGCCTCGAGGAGGTCCCAGGGGCACCCAGCAGCCCGTTATTCAGTTCCAGGCGCTGCCCGTGGGTCCCATGCCGCCTGCCACCCCCAAGCGCGCCTACGGCCGCGTGGCCCTGCACAAGGTGCGTGCTGACCCCACGGGCTGTGCAGCCTTGCCGGCCGCTGTCCCACTGCCCAGCTCCCCTCTCTTTGCAGTACGCCGACCTCCTGGATGTCTTGGACGTGCTGTGCCCCTCCGGGCCCATCCAGAGCCAGTTTCCCCTCACTTTCGAGGCCATAAAGCAGGTGAGGGGCTTAGCACAGCTGGCAGAGACGCCCCTAGGTTGCCTGCGTGTCCTGTGCAGACCAGAGCAGGGCCCCGGCTCCGGGATGGAGGGTGGCAGCGGGATGCCAGCCCCGCTCCCCACTTGCCGCGCGGTGTCCCCAGGTGCAGGGCTTCGTGCTGTACCGCACACTCCTGCCCCGGCACGTCCCGGCCCCGGCCACGCTGAGCGCTCCTCCCCGCAGCGTCTGTGACCGCGGCTACGTGATGCTACAGAAGGTGAGCGCTGGGCACAGCCAGCCCTCGTCCTGCTCCGTGGAACCTACCCTGAGCTACGTGATGTGCCGGGACCTTGGGGACAGCTTGCGGGAGGCCACAGAGCTGTGCCCGTCCCCGCCAGCACAAGGGGGACAGGGCAGCGGGATGCTCTGCTGGCACGGGCAGTGTTTGGGGCTCTGTGCTGACCCGGTGCTGCAGGAGTACCAGGGCACGCTGGAGCGGGACGGGCGGACGGCGCTGCAGGTGGCAGGCAGGGAGGGGGACACCCTGGACGTGCTCCTGGAGAACACGGGCAGGATCAGCTTCGGCGCCAACAGCAGCGACTTCAAGGTGAGGGCAGAGGGCCCCACCAGCCACCGGCGGGACACAACATCCCTTCCAGCCACCCTCGACAGACCCTGGTCCCAGTAGCTTTTATGCTTTCCCATCCTCCTTCTCCCAAATGCTTTTCCGTTTACCTCCCGGAGGTGACAAATGCACCAGGATCCAGGGAAAGGCAGCAAGACTGGCCTTGCCCTCCCTGTATGCCCCTATGGCAGCCAGGACATACACAGTCCCATGCGTACGGTTGGCAGGGGGTGCCCCTGAGCAGGGTCACCTGCCTGGGGCAGATGCCACTGCCCCATTTGTCCCCTGTCCTTGTCAGGGTCTGCTGGGGAACCTCTCGCTGGGGTCCATCCCGCTGCGCGGCTGGCTGCTCTACCCGCTGGCCATCGACCCTGCAGTGCGGCAGGGCTGGCCCCACGCCGCCCCGACCAAGTCGAGCAGTGGGGCTAGAGCAGGGCCAGCCTTCTACACGGGGGCCTTCGAGAGCCCCGGCGGCACCTGGGACACGTTTGTGCAATTCCCAGGATGGAGCAAGGTAAGGCCGTGCGTACGCGGAGGAGAGGGGAGCAGCGGGGCACAGCTCATCCTGCTCTCCCCGCTCCAGGGCCAGCTGTGGATCAACGGCTTCAACCTGGGCCGGTACTGGCCGCGCCGCGGGCCCCAGCAGACCCTCTTCGTGCCCAGCTCGGTGCTGCTCGCTGACCGCCCCAACAACATCACGGTGCTGGAGTTGGAGGGGGCACCTCCCGCACCTTCCCTGCTCTTCCTTGACCGACCTATTTTCAACACGACCCTCAGCCGCAGCGTTGGGGCTGCAAAATAAACCCAGGGGAGCCTGGTCCTCTGCCCACCTCTGCCTCGGGCTGTGGAGAAAGTGGAAAGGAGGAGGCAGCAAGGGATGGGGTGCGCATGCGGGCACAGGCACCTGCCCTCCTCAATACCGCGCTAGAGAAAGCAACCCACAACTCATCCCAAACTCATCCAAACGGTGCCAGCGCCGCTGCAGCAGCCCCCTAGCACCCGCACGCACATCAGGCTGGGCCCAGCAGCTTCAGATGCCTCTTTATTGACAACACAGGCACAGGAGGTAGTTGCCAACACAACGTGGCTGAGCTGGCACTGGCATCCAGAAGACAGGAACAAGCCTAGTCTCGAGGACAGCCCCAGCCACGGCTGCAGGTGGCTCATGGATGCAAGGGCTGGATGCGTTAGGATCTGTCCTGGAGCCAGAGGCAGCAGTGTGCGTGGTAGCAGGGAGAAGGGCAGCCACCAGCATCCTCCCTCCAGCATCATCCTGGGACATGGAGCAGCCCTGGGCACTTGACCCGCAGGGGATCCCAGCTCCAATGACCCCCAACACGTGCCCTGTGGCTGCGCAGAGCCTGGATGCAGCCGCCCAGGGCGAGGGGCAGCTCAGCCCCTCCACGCAGCAGCCCCTGCAGCCGCTGCTCAGCTCTGTCCTCACCACACCGGTCCTTGGCAGCAGCCCCCAGCCCCTACGTGCGGCTGGCCCGGGCTCGGCGGTGGGTTTGCAGGCAGGCCGTGGAGCAGAAGGAGAAGTCGAGGTAGTGGAAAGGGATCCGGCCCGCCAAGGACTCGCCACAGTGCCAGCAGCGGCTACAAAAGAGCAGAGGTGGCCCTGAGCGATGGGGACACTTGCAGGAAGAGCAGAGAGAGCAGCAGGACAAGGCAGCTGGGGCTCCTCTGGTCCCAGGGCAGATGCATCCAGGCACAGCACCTGCAGTCCGGCCCTGGAGGCAGCACGGGGCAATAGCCTGGTGCGAGACACCTTGAGGAAGGGAGAACGTGGGAGAAACCAGCTCCAAGACATGTGGGGAGCCCCTGTGCCAAAGAGTGTGCAGGGCTGACTGCCTACAGGGCTGTGGGGTGGCACAAAGAAGGGACAAGGTGGCACAGAAGTGGGGGGGCCCTGGCCTCAACAGGATAGGGCTGCCCTTTGCAGAATATTCCTGGGGTAAAGCACAGAAGGGGAGATACCATTGCAACAAGCACTGCTAGGAACAGAAGGGCTGGGAATAGGTTCAGGCTGCATGTGAGAAGGCAGGGAAAGGCCATGCCCGGGTGGGAGAGATGGACTCTGCCCCACTGCCTGTGCTATGTTGTGCTCACAGTGACAAGCAGTCCCTGGGGCAGAGGGGACACCCTGCAGGCGTTACCTGACGTTAGCGAGGGTCGAGCCGGCATCCTGCAGCTGCGCAGCCAGCCTCCGCTCAGCAGCCAAGGCCCTCTGCGGAGCAGAGGGACGAGTCAGCGTCACCAGGTCTGCATGGGCCCGGGAATGCCAGGGCCTGGGGTCCTGCAGCACCTGCTCTGCGCCCTGCCTTCGCCACGCAAGGCCTCACCTTCTCCCTGTCCGACAGGGCAGCAAAGCGCTGCTTCTCGGCCTGCTCCTGCTCCCAGCGCTGCCGCTCCTCCCGCTGCGCCTGCTCCCGCTGCTTGCGCTGGGCTTTCTGGGCCCGCTTCTTCTCCAGCTTCTTGGCCTCCATCTCCGGGGTCAAGGGCCCGGGCACCTGTGGGCAGAGGCTGGTCAGCACCTCCTGCTGAGCTGGGGGCAAAGACATGAGTGGTCTGGGGCAGGATGACAGGGTAGAGCCAAGGAGGGCTCAGCTTTGGGTCCCCGAGCAGCAGGGGCGCAGGCCAGGACCCACCTTGGCACGGTTGTAGTCGTACTGGTCCGGGTGGTCCACCACGAACTTGCGGAAGGCGTTACGGGTCGGTTTGTCGGCAGAGACACAGTAGGGTGGCTGCTCCTGTCCATCTCTGCAGGACGAAGCACATCAGGTCAGCCCTGCTGTCTTGCTGCCTGTGCCCCGCTGGACTGCGAGCCCAGGAACCTCCCAAAAATGCCCAACAGGGGCAGGAAGACGGGATTCCCCAGCCAAGGTAGGAAAGTTGCATATCCCCTGCAGCAGTAGCCCCTAAATCCTCCCCTTCCTGCAGTCCTTGCAGAGGGCAGTCTCATCGGAGCCCTCTGAACTGCCTCCCCATAAATGGGAGAGCACTTCAGGCCGCTGCTCACCTAATGAGCCCAGAAGTTCTGGTCAGGAAAGACTCACCCCGGCTGTGCCAGGGCAAGGCTGGCACAAGTCAGGCCAGGAAGGTCGCTGGGGAAGGCAAGGGGAGCACCGGGGTGCTGTGGAGCAGTCTCCTAGGGCAGCGGTTGTGCTTGCCGGCCCCCCGCGATCGTACCTGAGCGCAGGGTCAGCCCCTGCCTCCAGCAGCAGGTACACGGCCTCGGCCTTCCCTGCACGTGCTGCCACGTGCAGCAGGGTGCAGCCACGCTCGTCCACAGGCTGGTTGAGCAGGGAGCAGGCAGCAGCCTCCTGCCCGCCCTCGCTGCGCCCCGCTGGGCTCCCGCTCTCCGGCACAGCCAGGAGGTGCCGCAGGGTCCCCACGTCCCCCGTCTTGCAGGCTGTGAACAGGGCGTCACGGAGCTCGGCCTGGGGGTCTCCTACGAGGGAAGGACGCGGAAAGGAGCCTGATGCCACAGGACCAGCCGGCTCCCTGGGCAGAGCAGTGTTGGGGTCTGACCAGCAAACCTACACAGCAGTGTTAGAGCATGGTGCTGCCAGCTCGATGTGCCTTCAGAGTCTGTCCTGACTACGTGCTCGTGCCATTGCTGGGCACAGCCCTCTCCTGCTGGGACCAGAGCAGCTCCAAACCCCACTGCACACCAGGCTTGGCCAGGTGCTGCCTGCCCTATGGAACACGTGCCAGGGATTGAACCTGGTGGCTCTGGATACCCTCCCCTCTGCCACAGCTCCCATGGCAAGGAGAAGCAAGCTGCACACTTGTGGCATCCCAGGGCTGCTCTCACAGATGGGAGCAGAGAGCAGCAAAGACCTGTGCCATCTAGGTGGAAATGCTTTGGGGCTCGCCGTTCTTGCTCTGCACACCTGTGTGCACTTTGCTTGCCTTAAAGCAAATAGCTGCCTTATAGCTGTGCCAGCACCCAGCTGTCCTGGGAACCTGCCTGAAAACGTCCTCTTCACCCCAAAGCAAAGTTCTCTGGCAAACAGACAGGTCCCCCCAGGCCCACTCACCTTCTCTGTCCCAGGAGAGGGGCTCAGGCCCAGCCTCCTCCTGCGGCTCCGTCGCCAGCTCCAGGTTATCTGTCTCCTCAGCACGGCACCCTGAGCAGGGAGCAAACTGTGAGGAAAAGGCAGACCAGCTCCTTCCCACGCAGCTCCGGGGCTGTTCTTCCCCCTCACCTGCCTCCACCTTCTTGTCCCTCTTCCTCCTCCTCTTGCGGTTTCGCTTGGGCATCACCTCAAACTCCCGGAGGTCCAAGGTGCCTAGTGTAACCTCCACGGCCTCCAGCTCCCCTGCCAGGCTGTCCTCCTCTTCCTCCTCCGGGGCTGCGGTGGGTGACAGGGCAGGGGCTGGGCCCCAAACACTGCATCATTGCTTGGGCTCCCTGCCAAGCACACGCACCCAGCACAGAGCCACCTTCTGCGGTGCCAGGCCTTGCAGTGGGGGTGTCAGACCGGCCCACGGGCCACGACTCCAACCCCTCCGGTCCTCTGAGCCAGGTTTCTCTCCGTGACTCAACTCACCATTCACGTCCTTCCGTGAAGGATCCGTTTCCACCGCTCGCCGTCCCTTGTGCCAGCCCTTCCGTGGGCTCCCCGTGACGTCTTCCAGCGGCGTGTCCTTCCCTGGGCAACAGGGGTGCTCCCGTCACTGCCAGCCACAGGGGCATCGTTTCCAAGCCCGGAGGGCACCGTGTCCTGCATGGTGCCGTGCAGCGGGCGCGGGGCACCGCGCGCAGGCGCCGCGGCTGCGCTCACTCACCGTACACCTGCAGGCTGGCGAGCGCGGCGTGCACCCGCAGCACCTCCCGCAGGGTGGCCCTGCGCGTGCTCAGGGGGATGTGCTGCACGCGGGGGTCTCCCCGGGCGAGGGGGGCGTTTTTGCCACCAAAGAGCAGCGCCCGGTTGTGGCGGGGTGCCCGCAGGAAGATGCGCTGGGCTTCCTGCAAGTGGTGCGCCCAGCCTGCCAGCAGCTCCTGGATATCCTGGTGGGAAAGGGGTGGGCACCGTGGGGTCCTGAACTGCACAGCATGGGCACAGGCAGCTCTTGTGGGCACAGGCAGCTCAGTTCCAACTGCTCCCCGGCCTCCCTCTGGAGCTCACGCCCCACACGGGACCATCCAGCAGCAACACAAAGCCACCCCAAGGAGCCACCACGACCGTGCCAAGGCCCCGGCGCTGCTCCCGTGCCCACCTTGAGCAGCGCGGCCTCGTTGTAGCGCCGCAAAGAGGCCCCGGCCGACCTGGGCGCCGCGGCCGGCGTCTGGGCATCCCGCAGGCTCTGGGAGGTGCCCCGCCGGGCTCGCACTGTGTAGCGGTGGAAGGTCTTGTGCTCCTGCATCTCAGGGCTGCGGAGAGGGACAGACATGAGCAAGATAGCACCAGGTACGCAGGGAAGGAGAACTGGTGCTCCCTGGGGCCCTGGAGGGCTTGTTGTCCCTGTTGGAGCCCATGAGATATTTTATTTTTTTTGCAGGGAGATTGGGCTTAGCCAGCTCTCAGGCAATGGCCAGCAGCTGCTGGTGCCTGGGGTGCACGTAAAGCTGGTGATGGAAGAAAGGGGTGCCCAGGGGTGCTCCGCTGTACTCACCCCTGGAAGACGGCTCCCGCGAAGTGCCCGCCGCCCATCATCAGCACCACCCAGCGAGCGCTCGCGCTGACGCTCTGCAGTGATGCCACCAGCTCCGCCGGCTCCTCGCGGCCACCCTGAAACCCAGAGCCCACCGATAGCATCTGTGGGGCCACCTCTTGCTGTCCTTGGGGACAC